>JAHBCN010014825.1:0-22125 GCA_019359885.1 Listronotus oregonensis
GTATTAAAAAAATAATACTAAGATTATATGATATGATATAATATATATTAGATTTTCTAACTTAACTGGTACCCCATTTAATTCTTACTTACCATTTTTAAAATTTTTTTTGATATAAATATTTTTAAAAAACCTAAATTTTTTAAAATAAATGTATTTTTAGATATATAGGTGTACGAAAATACAGGCCAAATATCACAAAAACTAAAGACATTTGACTGGCATGAAAGCTGATTTTTATAACTTGTGTATTAATTTTTAATACAAATCGACTTTTAACATGTACACACACATTAAAATTCAATTTGTATTATAAAAACACTTATATAATATTTTGGCAACACTTTTTACAAATTTCGACATTTTCTGGTGTTAATTGGGACACCTAGTAGTGATTTATAAATTAATATTTAGAATAAATCTTTGTATATATATTTTATATAATAAACTGTAATTAAATATTAACTACTAAGTTTAATAAAGGATATAAATATGTCTAATATAGACCACAGTTAAAACTTTTTTTTTAAATAATTATTTATGAGTTTTAAAAGCAATATTAAAAAAATATATATTTTTTATTATAGGCAGATTACATTACACTTTGGCAAAACTTTCTGGTTTATTTGAAAAGCTTAAACAATGTTAAAATATAAAAGAAATCCATCACAAAAGAATTTTTGTTTAAATTTTAAAATCAAGCCTTAATTACGTATGTTTTCGTAAACATTCTAATTTGATTATTTACAGAAATACTTTCATATATCACTTGGTGATAAGCTGCCCACCGTCATTTATTATTAAACATTATTTTGTAATTTGCCTGAAAAAAATAGTGCAAAAATAAGAACAAAATATATCCAGTTACAAAACCTGTTTAGAAGCAATTTGAGAAAGTGCACATTTCTCAAATTTCTATGCAGTAACCTAACTTCTAAGCTAAACAGATTAAGTATGCAAAATTCCCATTACACTTAATGGTGTTTAGCTTTAAAGTACAAAAATATTCTCAAAGGCAAATTTTCTAAAGCAAGCTAAAAAATAAAAAAATATATACCACACCTTTAGACAACTATGAAGTAGGTTTTGGGGGAGGGTATGATAGTGCAAACCCCCCGGGAAATATCTCTTCGTTTCATTCATTATTGCCCAAAGCAACAACTATAAAACTTCCACAATAAATCTTCTGGTCCTAAAACATAACATTTACAAGTAGAAATAAATTTTTCATATTTTTTGCTTTAAAACAAAGTGTAAGGAAAGTGAACACAAATAAAAAATGAACAATATATGAATGAAGTTGTGCATGTTCCAAAAAAAAGTCTGAATGATACTTTTTAATAAAATATTAACTTATGGTCCGATACAGACATTTTTTAACCTTTTCACCACCTACAACCCAAGATTTGGTGATGACTTTAACTTCAAGTTAGATTTGAGCTTTGCAAAGCATTGTCACTACATGATGGGCAAAATTCTAAAGACACTTTATTTTTTGACACATGTAAACACACTCCAACATCATCTTCATTGCTAACTGTGTCCTGTTCATATTTTACTGGGTTGTGGTAATTATGTTCATCTACAGAGATGCTGGGTGTTTCAAGAGGATGCTCATCAATTATGCCCAGTAAATCATCATTATTCATCTCCAATGGTATGTCGAGGTCTAATAGAAGGCCTTCATTGTTGAGCTCGTCAAATTCAGGGCTGCTGTAATAGGAATTGATAGATTCTGGTGTAGGATAGTTGATGTAGGCATTATCTTTCTCTTCCCATGGATGTTTCTTCAGGTTAAAATTACTAGTAGATACTTTGTTGTTCTGTACTGTTTGTCCCCTCTTGTCCACTTCAAGCACTGTCTTTGTTTCTAAGTGGTTATTTGAAATGTTCTTTGTATTGCCGGCTAGTCCCTTGTTAATTGACGAAGTCACTGACATGCCAGTACTTGAATTGATGGCTCGAATGAGGTTACCAATGTTTTCACTGTTTGAGATAACACTTTTTAGGTATTTGACTTCCTTTTTAAGCTCATCAATCATAAATGACTGGTTATCAACAATGGCTGTGAGCTTTCCATTTTCTTTCTGTAATGCGGACACTTGGTTTTCGAGATTGGAAATATAAACTTTCTTTTTCAAGCGATTTTCTCTTGCCATTAGGGCATTTTTTGTAAAACATTTTGGTGTCCTTGTTGGTTTTCTTGTTGCCTTTGGCTGAAATTTATGTACATTAGTTGTATTCTGTGTAAAAGAACCAAATTTTGAAGTAAATACCTGATTATTAGGCGAATATTCCATGTCTCCGGTATCCTCATCCGTCGTGCTTTCGGAATTGTATCTAGAACGTTTTCTATTGGACACCATCATAACCGAGTAACACCTCTGTTCCTCTTGCTTACTTATTTTTTGGTAAAGAACTCACTAAAACGCTTTTCAACACTTTTTTCAAACTGTTTTTCACAACTTTTACTACAAAATCTTAAGCTAAAACTTAAGAAAAGTCCCGTCACGTTATATTCAGTAAACTTTCACAACAAAATGGCGACGTAATCCTCCTCTTACTTTGAATTTAAGTTAGGCACTAGAGGCTGCGCTTCTAACTTCACGGCTTTTATAGGTGTGTTCAGATTTCTAGAAACGTCGATAAAATACTAGGTCAGTGAACTCCAAATTCCTGGAATCTACAGGAAAATACTGTATTTGTTGAGAAATTGAAGTAAATAATGTTATTATTTATTTTTGTAGCCTACATTTCAATTTTATTTTTACTTTAACAAAACTTAAGTTTCATTTGAACATGGCAGGCGCTTTATTAGTTTCTTTTACAGAGTTGCCATTATTTTCTCGTTTTTGTTTGGCTTCTTCAAGGCAATCTAGGTACCCAATCTGTCAAGTTTTTTTTGTTATATAAAAATGAACCAGTTGTTAAGGAAAATGCCTCTTCTGTGCCCAAACCATTAATTTTAAATACTAAAACCATGTTTAAACCGTTTGATTGAGAGAAACAAGAAACAATTGCCAGTAAAAACACAAAAATGTAAACAAAGCAGAAATTTAATATGGCCGCTTGACAGATGTTCAACAGGACCGTATTGAGCTTTAGATGGCAGCGAAAAATAGTTGTGACATGAGCCCCTTGCATAACATTTATTTTGATCTAATAACACGTCGGATCTTTTCCTTGGTCTATTAAAGAACAATCTGCTAAATATATTTTTTAAAAAAAATCTAGTTCCGGTGCAATACATTTTTTCTCGTTTAAGGCATAGTTACTGACTTTTTAAACGAACCCAATACATTTTTATTTATGTGTTTAGTCAAACGAAAATGTACAGATTATAGTATTCTACTTTTTTAATAAACAAATGAAAGTGACACTTATTCATTAATAGAAAATACAAAGTGTTTTATTATCCGGATTAGCTCCGCTTCCCTTCGCTATCGATCAGGAATTGGGAATATGTGTCGTTAGTATCTTGGATATTATTTTCGCGCGGAAGTTTTATATTTAAATTTTAAATGCTTGTTAACTCTAGGTCTTTTTGTAATTCAAAAATAGTGTACACTATTTTACACTTTTTTACGTAAGCGCTCTTTTGAAAGGTCTATTATGGGACTAGGTGTGTAAAAAAAGTGTAAAATAATGTAACATATTTCAGAATAACAAACAGACCTTTTGCTATAAAATTTTGTATAAAAACATTTTTGGCGGAAGTGGTATTTAGGTATAAAGGGATATTTTTAGCCCATAAAAAATATGTGCAAAGGGCCTATTGTATATAACCCTTTGGGCACATACCTACTGCCTGCCCAACCGCTGTTTCAACATCGTCGTTGTGGTTTGGAACAGGGCGATCTCTCAGAGTATCTAGCCTTACTGCGGTAATGCGGGGCTCTGCCGTGGTGGATATTCTTTCCTAGCTCCAAACAGAAAGCAACAGAACCGGTTTCATGGGAAAAAAAAGTGAGAAAGGTGTGACCGAAACGGATAAACTTTTTGAGAGGTCCACTCAAGGTCACAAGCGACAAAGGTGCGCCGACCGAAACGGGTGAATACGGTTTGTAAGGTGCCCTGAAGACCGGCCTTTTTCACGGGGAAGGGCTAGAGAAAGAACATCTGGTTCCTGTAACAAGGACCTGGTAGCTAACCACGTCACTAGACCGGGAGATGAGGGCATGATGGATCTAATCGTCTGCTCGTCATACTTTCCAGAAGACAAGGACACCAGAACACATCAGAACAATTGTGCTCGTGTCGGAGCGACACGGTAAGAGGAGATGTAAGAACTCTTCCCAATCTGGTATCGGATTCATTAAGTCCGATCCTATTGGGAGAAATATAAAAAGATGTGGACAATAGACCGCGAGCGGTGGGGGGTTAAGTCCCTAAAAAAAAAAAAAGGTTTTAACCAGGGCGATTTAAAAAACTCCACTTCAAACCTACCTCCCAATACCTCGGAAGCAGCCTTGCCGCATGGTTGTGCGAGCAGCGGTTGGAGAGAGTATACTAGTTTTTTCGAAAAATTAAAAAAAGCGCCAAAAACTTTAGTTTTATGCTTTAGAACCTCAAGATATGATGTAGGTATGCGAAGAATTCTTAAAAATTCATTTACAGAAAAAAAAAGACAGATACACAATTACCACCTTTTATTTTTTTTTAATACGGCGCTGTAAACAGATATCCCTTCTGTTTTTTTCTTAGAGCATATACCTCCTAGAGTCAGCGATATTTCTCTCGCGTACTGATTGGTCGGCGTGAAGAAGCCAATCAATCAGCCACGTAGAGCGGGGTATATACCCCTACCAGCAAATCAATCAGCACGCAGAGCAGAAAAAAAGTTTAACTTACTGCGCCATCTCTTTCACAGACGTTGTTCGCACGGACAAATGACAAGGCCGCGTCTGGGTGAGTGTATGCTCGAAGATTTAGCTAAAGCCAATTTACATGCCCCTTGGTAAAGAAGACGCCTATTCATAATGGTGTAAAGAGGACAAAGTGTCACTGAATAACCTAACCTCCAGAAAAATTTTGTAATCCCTTTATTTATTTACGAAAAATATAGTTAAGATTTTTAACTAAAATGGATATAGTTAAGTTTAATAAAGATGATCAAAACAATCCAGAATGCTCTCGTTTAACTTCGGGTAAGATAAATTAGTATTTCTTAAAGAGAGATTGAAATAATTCGCTTTCATTTTAGATGTTTACTTTTTAATTCAGAGGTTTTTGGCTAATGGGACATTAAAAAGGACTTTACAGGTAAGTATTGAGAATAAAATAGAAGTTTACTGAGAGCTTGAAAATTAATACATGATTTTATTTACAGACTTTAAATGAGGAGCTAGAGGAACATAAGGTAAATGTTACTACAGATTGTGTGTTATGATATTATGTACTATAATACTTATTTTTTAGATTTTACCTAAAAGAATCGATTGGCAAGGTAATCAACATGAAAGATCTGTTGAAGATATGGTATGTATTAATAAGATAATTGTACATATAGATAGCGTGATTCAGATTTTAGTATTTACATTTACATTTTTTAGGAACAACAATACCCCTACATTCGTCAAGATTTTTTGTACTATCTCTGCACCCAGGCCTCTATATGCTTAAACCCAAATAGTGCCCAAATTTCATCATTTTTAAGTTTCCGTCCGAAAGCAAAAGATAAAAACGGAGTGTATCACAACTATAGGCAGTATTATAATTATGTGACTAGATTACATGGGGCTCCAATACAAGAATTAAAAACGTCATTTAATATAGGTAAATATTTTTATTATTATTTTTTGATATCAACTGATGTTACTGAGAATCTGACCAATTTCTAAATTGCTATAATTTTCTTTTTAGTTAATAGTATAAGGGGTAGAGAGGTTGCTGGGCCATTTTCTAGGCACAGAGCTATCACCCCAAGAATATATTGTGGAGTGCAGGTACAGAGAATAACTCTAGGACATTTATCAGCTGTTTATTGTTTGTTGTTTGATCATTCAGGAAGGTAAAATATTTAAATATTTATTTCTATAAATAATGCAATATATGTTCTTACTGATCTTAATGGAAAATGTGTTTTAAGAAGACATTAAATAAATCACACTTAGCTAAAACATTCTAAAAATCCCTTTTTTGTGTTTTTAGATATGTTATAACTGGAGCTGATGATTTACTAATAAAACTTTGGTCTACATATACAGGACGTCTTATTGCTGTATTTAGGGGTGCTTCTTCAGAAATTACAGACATTGCCATTGATCCTGAAAATTCCTTATTAGCTGCTGGTTCTATAGATAGAATTTTAAGGGTAAATAATATTGTAACCCTAATATAAAAACAAATATCTACGGCTTATAATTTATATTCAAAAATATTGTTTTTACACTGTAACCTAACAAGCTATTTTAATTTTAGGTTTGGAACCTTCAAACTGGAACTCCTGTAGCTGTACTTACAGGCCACACTGGCATGATAACCTCTGTCAATTTTTGTCCAACACCTTGTTGGGGCCTAAAATACTTAATTAGTACTAGTACTGATGGATCTATTGCCTTCTGGACATACAATTCGGTTGGAGTAGATAAAGTTGAATTCAGGTAGAGTAAAATGAATAATAGTTGCTTAAAAAAAATATAAATTTTAAGGCTCTACAGAATGATTCAGAAGTTTTCCCACAAATGTATGGAGATACTCAATAGCTCTTAAGTGTTACGTATCCTTTGTAAAAAAGTGTTTTTTAAAAATATCTTTAAATTTATTGATTCTAAGTTATTCCTAGACATAAATTTCTTAGGAGAAGTTTTAAAGCCCTATGTAAATCTTTTTTCTGTTTTATTATTTTTAGAAATACGCCAATATTGTATCAAGAAAAAATTAGGCCGGGTCAGGCTCAAATGATTTGCTCTTCTTTTAGTCCAGGGGGAACATTTTTAGCTACAGGATCAGCTGATCACCATGTTAGAGTCTACTATATGAAAGGTAATGGTAATGAAAAATCCTAAAGATGAGTTTTTTTGAGTTTTACTTCACAATGTCGTGCGTAAAACAAATAAATCTTAATAATTGAGTTTTTTCTCCGTTTTCGGCGTGTGAATCCAAAAGTTTGGCTTTGACTAAATTCTCGGCATTTGTGGCTGAAAGCAATTGTATGGTCAAAGGTGCCATTTTAGCCGAAGCTAAAGCTGAAGTTTTGTTCGACACTAATGATCAAGTTTATTTCTTTTTAGCTTATAGTAGTTTTTTATGACCTATTTTATATTTATTACAATTTATTTTTTCGATATGTATTAGGTGATGAAGGTCCTCAGAGAATACTGGAAACAGAGGCTCACACTGACAGAGTCGACTCAATGCAGTGGGCTCATTCTGGCTTAAAGTTTCTTTCAGGCAGTAAAGATGGACGGCAATTATTTGGTGGTTTGAGCGCCAGCAATGGAAGAATATACATTTGGACATGACTACAAAATTGCCTAGGTAAGTTTTGAAAAATTGGGAAAATGGTTCTTTACATATTGTCAAGGAAATATACATAGATGTTTAGAGTTAAAATATACAATGTAAATATATTTTTTAGTGACAAACCAAACTCAGATTTTGATGGTAAGAAAATTAGAGTGACCATGGTTGCCTGGGATAAATCCGATTCCTGGGTGGTAACTGCAGTTAGTGATCACACTTTAAAAGTATGGACCGCGTCTAATGGTCAGCTGGTCAAAGTATTAACTGGTATGTTTAATAATAATATTAGTAATAAATAATAAGTTATTAAATAAGAGCATGATTTGGAAACTAACTATTATTAGTATTATCAATATAAATTAGTACTGCAGTTTGTTATCAAAATAAATTTCAGTGGCATAATGTAACTAGACTAGTTACTAGGAATTAAAAATGCTGCACTCATGCGATGCCAGCAACAAAGGGATTTTGTCTTTACTATTTTGGCAAACCTGAAAAATCTAGGTTAACTAGACTGCACAAATACGCAAAATATCACTCAAGAACGTCAAAAACTATTAATTTTTGCAAAAATATAAACCGGAGTCAATACCTATGCGACTGGCATTGCATGTGTGTTTCACTTTATTTACAGAGGCGCTAATGGGAGTCAGTATTCAAGTTGTTTTTAGAGGCCTTGGGGATCGACTGATACCGTTATTGATATCAGTGTATCGACACTTTTGCCGATTATCGGTATTGTATAAGCAGAAAATTTGCCGATACATCGGCAAATATACGGGTGTCCCAAAAGTAATAGGACACAGAGCAACAGCAGATTCTTTTGGTCGAAATAATGCAAGTTAGGTAAACTTGCCTTATCCGAAATATGATAATAACTAAGATACAGGGTGTCAAACTTTTATTTTTGTTTTCGTTTTTTCGTAATAATTTCTTAACTAAATGACATAGCAGTACAAAATTAAGGATTTGGGGGTTCTTTATGGCGAGAAATTCAAATTCGTCCATGTTTCTGATGTTGCTACTAGAGGGCGCCACCTACGGCCTACCCTACTTGTTTTAGATGGCATAACTTTTTTTTAGCTTAGTATATTGACCTGTTTATTAAAAAATAAGTGGCTTTAATTCCCTCTGCAACTGTATTCGAGATAAACGCACTTTAAAGGACCCCGCAATTTTCCTATGAAAATGAGTTTTGGCCATTTGTTTTCAAACTTTGCAAAGTAGTAGTTTTTAATATGCTTATCAAAAGTCTGCGCTGGCATAAAACCGAAAACCCCCCTAACCCGCCCAAAATCACCCTCACAAGTCCTCAAATCCCCAGTGACCTTTGACGCTGATTTTGGGGGGTTGGAGAAGTTTTCGGGTTTTGTGCCCGTGGAGACTTTTGATCAGCATGTTAGGAACTATCACTGTGCAAAGTTTAAAAAACAATTGGAAGAAACCCATTTTCCATAAAAAAAATGAGTTGTCCTTAAAAGTGCGTTTATCTTGAAAACAGTCGCTCCTAGAGACTTAAATGAAGTATAGGTAACAATTGCATATACGGTTTTCTGCTATTTTTGGATTTTATGAAATTTTTTTAATAAAATTACATTTAAGTATCCTTTAGGATTGCAAATATATTACCGGAGAAGAGAAATTTTCGTTTTTTTAATCAAATAAACTTACAGGATCTTGGAGTGAATTTGAGTGCTAGGCGGGGTAAAAACGTATAAATTGATAATTATTTACTTAAACATAATACACAGAAACAGAAATCTATTGACAAAATACGCAGAAATCGGGAAAAACAACTTTTAATTTAAATTAAAAAAAATATAGGTTAGAAATAAATCTAATATCTGAAAACACATTTTTTTCTACATTGTCAAATTCATAAAGTATCAACAGTGTTGCCGGACCTAATAATTTTCGACCATCAAATTTTGATATTCCTGTTCTGTTTGAAATATAATTTGGAAAAATAAAAGGGGGCTAACCGCAACTAACCAAAACTAACCATGACCGACTAAGGGCTCTTGAATTTGTCTAACAAGTTGGTCATGGTTAATTCTGGTTAGTTAAAGCGGCTTTTTATTTTTCCCAATTATATTTCAGACGTGAAAATGCGGGGACGTATTCGAAAAGACCCCGATTTGGCAATACTGCACGCTGACGTTCCTTGTCATAAAGGGGAGTTTTCGCATTATATGGAAAAAATCAATGGTAATTTTAAATTTTCAAATTAAAATAAAAAAGATTAAAACACATAATTTCTTTTCTCCGGTAGTATATTTGCAATCCCTAAGGTCAGTAGAATATGACTATATAAAAATGTTGCCATATAATCCAAAATTAGAAGAAAACCGTATATGCAATAATTACCGAAGTATACATTTTTAATGCAGGGGGAATTAAAGCAACTTATTTTTTAATAAACAAGTCAATATACTAAGCTTAAAAAAAGTTATGTCATCTAAAACAAGTGGGGTAGGCCGTAGCGGGCGCCCTCTACTCACAACATCAAAAGCTTGGACGAATTTGAATTTCTCTCCTCAAACAACCACCAGATCCCCAATTTTGTACCGCTATGTCATTTAGTTAAAGAATTATTACGAAAAAATAAAAACAAAATTAAAAATTTGACACCCTGTATCTTAGTTAGTATCAACTTTGGGATAAGGCAAGTTTACGCTAATTACATTATTTCGACCTAAGGAATCTGCTGTTGCTCTATGTCCCATTTCTTTTGGAACACCCTGTATAATAAAGGTTGGTGTATTTTGCGCATAGAAAATGTAACAAATAAAATAAAATAAATATTTGCAATAGAACAGCAACATTTTAATCTAAACTAAGCCTATAAAACTATAAATCTTGGACATAAAACAGACACTGAAAGTCCAAAATAACAATTTTATACAATATTATAAATTCTTTAATAATACTTCAAATTCGGTTTTTTAAATATGATATTAAAACACCAACATTTCAGCTCTATCTGCCTTTAATCCATTTCTTTTCGGCTCGTAAATTTTGCCTAACTCACTAAAGAGTTGTTCACTTGGCACACTACTAGCCGGAGCTGAAAGAAATGTTATTGCTGCATTGCGAAGACTTTGATATTTCTCTTTTTCAATGTGACATCATTCGAAAGGTGATTTACCTTTGAGAGAATTGGAGATGCTAAAAATAATGTTATTTCCTGTTCCTATTCAAATTTTTATAGTTTTAGCTAAAAGTAGAGGCAATACTTTTCTAAGGTTTCCCAAAATGGAGTAGAAAAATTTCTCACAACAGATCTCTAAATTAATGCACGTCTGGTGTCTATGACATGCACTTACCCAATTTTTTATTGTTTATAAAATTTGGCAAAATATACAGAGCGTTCTATTTAAAAAAAAAAACGTACTTAAAATACTTATAATAAAATTAGTGTTACCAAACATACATTTTTTATCTTGTTTTTTTTTCTGTATCATGTACAGGGGCAGAGATATTTAGTGTATAAATAGAGTTGGGACACCCTGTATATAAATTATTTTTCCCTAATAGGCCATACTGATGAGGTGTATGTGTTGGAGCCACATCCACATGATGATGATGTTATACTTTCGGCTGGGCATGATGGTCAGCTGTTTGTGTGGGATATCAATAAAGGAGAGATTGTTGCTAAATATTTAAATACTATAGAAGGTTAGTGAGGTATTTATTGCAGATTTAAATAAATCTTTTTTAAACTTTATGTTTTTATGGTAAAAATCTTTGAGTAATTTATCTTTTAAGTTAGTTAAGCATAAATTTCAAATATATCTATATATATATATATATATATATATATATATATATATATATATATATATATATATATATATCTATATATATTTTAGGTCAAGGATATGGTGCCATTTTTGATGTTAAATGGAGTCCGATGGATGTATCATAGCAGCAAGTGATTCTCATGGTCACATTTTGACTTTTGGGTTTGGAAGTGGCAGTGCATCCTATCAGCAGGTAATTAGTTGTCCGGTCAAATTACATCATACCAAAAACACCGATGTAAAATAAGGGCTAAGTTCCTATCCAAAAATCCCCACCTTTTAAAGTACTGAGATCTAAAATTAGACCAAGTTCTTTTTTGACTTGGCAAGTTTTTTAATAATCTGCATGCATTATTGAATGTTCTTTTTTTATGATATTACCGCCTTTGTTTCAGGGCTTTCCGAGTAAAAATAGACAGGTTTCAGACTTTTTTCTTTACTTGTGTCCTAAAACCTACTTACATTCCAGTAGTAAAATGGATGATTTTCAAAATAGCATATCTCAGAAACCACTTGACATACGTTTCTCAATTTTTTATATGTAACTAGAAAACTTATGTAAATTTACATACAAAATCTTACACATTTATGTGGAACGATAAGTTATGAAAGGGGGAAAATACTTCGAAACTTTTCGTGTAATATACACACTGCGTTCGTCAGGCCGGAAATTGGCCTGGCGCAGTACCGAGCGCCTAGATTGAAGAGTTTAACAGTGACAGTGGTTTTAAATTCAAATGATACTAGAATACTTGATTATTTATCCTATTATTTTTTGTAATAATCTTATATATACAGGGTGTAAAAAGTATGATGCTCACGATTTTAATGGGCGATGGTGGAGCTCAAAACAAGTCAAAGAGTTTATATGACATATGTGTCAAAACTTGACAGGTTTTTGTCTAAACGATATCAAAGTTACAAACTTTGGAAGCAATTATTTTTGAAAACCTTAATCGCTTATCGGTAGATTCATTTGCTAATAAAATAAAATAAGTTTTAAATGTTTTAATCTACTAATAAAAATAAATAATAATTTTTCCCCAGTTAAAAATTTTAACAAACAATTCGCAACAGCGCTAACTAGAAGCCTTGTGCATGGAGTAAAGTCAGTTGTATATGGTGCTCACCGGCCGCGATATTTTTGTCCATTTTTATATCGGGAAAATATGCCGATATGTTTGAAATTTACGACAACCGTAGTGCAGGTGTAGCAACCAGGTGTGAGTTTTAAAAACGAGATGGGTGCAACCGAGAAATCTAAATAGAGGACCTGTAAGATCTGTGGAACAAGAGAAGATAATTTTCTCATACAGCTTACGGGACCTTACGGGACAATCTTCTTTATCTCCACCACCACCAACGTGTGCGGGCTTTACTACCTGAATTTTTATTGGGGCTGAGTTAATTACGCAGAAGGAGAGTGGTAAAAGTACGCGAAAACTGGGTTCGTCGAAGTAAGGCTTGTGTAGAAACTAGAGGACAACATTTTGAACAACTTATTTAAACTAAAATTTAGCTATTCTTCAAGCAAAATAAAAAATGCTGTTTTAAAACATCTGTATTTGTATTCTTAAAATGTATATTTAGCCTAATTTTGTGGTAAGTACAATTATTTTTAATTACAAATAAAAACCAAATAATAATGTATTATTTTTTACTTAAATTTAATTCCAAATTAAATATCAAAATAAATTGCAAGAAGTAATATTTATTATTTTTATGTACATAAACGTCTCTTTAAAAAAGTGTAAATATGTAAGACCTCGCAAAAACGTTCGACGTTCTACTCGCTGCGATGAAGCGGGCGCGATATTGCCAAATTTTTTAAACTTTGAGAAACCATATTTCGAAAATAATTAACTTTTGACCCATGTGTTTTGGTTTTTGACTTGTTTTGAGCTCCACTATCGCCCACTAAAATCGTGAGCATCATATTTTTTACACCCTGCGTTTGTAATAATTCAACTATTTTTTTTTTAGCTCCCCAAAGAACTCTTCTTTCACACGGACTACCGTCCGTTAGTCAGAGATCAGAACTACTGGGTACTAGACGAGCAGACGCAGGTACCGCCACATTTGATGCCGCCGCCATTTTTGGTCGATATAGACGGGAATCCGTATCCTCCAATGTTGCAACGGTTGGTACCTGGAAGGGAGAATTGTAATGTCGATCAGTTGGTGCCCAATATTGTTATTGGAAATGAAGGTAAGTCAGTGGTAAAATGTTTTGTATATATATTTTGTTTTTGCAAGGGGCATAAAGGGTGCTTAATAAACACTTTTGCAGATAAAAGAGAAGACATTAATTCTCCAAGAATGTTTTTATTATTATTATTATTAAATTCACAAAGATCCGACATGACGTATCCTATGGCTCGACCCCATAGGGCGTCATGCAGATCCGTATTAAAGACTACTCCTAACATCCGCTCTCTCAGTGATCTTCGGCCAAATTCATTTGCCTTATTGAATGAAGGGACCCAAGGAGAACAGATATCTGCAATTTCATCACCAGTTGTTCGGGTAAATGTTGACATGCGGGAATTCACCTCAACTCCCCCAACACATTATCCTTCATGCCCCCCCAAAACGCCGACAATCGGGAAAACCAATCGCACGTTATACTTCGGATAGAGCCTCCGAAGTTCGCCAAGAAGATCTTGATATTTGTTAGTTTTCGCTGGGGCGGAGAACTCTATCACATACATCGAGTTATTCATTTTTTCAAGGAGAACGATATTAGGTTTATTGGCGCGAATTTGATCCGTAGTTGAGAATGCATAATTCCAATATATGCGACTGTTGCCAAACGGCAGCATTGCTGATTCATTGATGCTGTAGTAAGTGTTTCGGGTTGCTATATATCAATGTGTTTATCACCCAAGCCTGCCATGCTAGTAAGAAACCCTCGGTTTCAGACTTAAGCTCAGCAAATATCAAAAATCCAAACGTGAGGTTTCGAAATAAATTGAGTCTATCTATGTTTGGGTAAAATACTCCGTGCTAAGGCTTATTAATATGATCTTCTAAGAGCATCTGCTGTTCTGCTCTTTTAACCGCAGTTCTTACGGCTTTAGACTCAAGGCTTATAAGTGATTGCCGTCGTTTTAATCTATTGCAAATCTGAGACCGAATTTCTCCGCTGCCTTCAATAGAAATGCTCCAACGTTAGCTACTTCGTGTGCTCTTACTAGTTGCATCAGTGCATCAGCACTATTGGCAACTTGACGAGCAAGACTTAAAACCAGCCGATCATGCATACACTCCAAACTTAAAAGGCCACGACCTTCCGGGTGGCGTGAAAGGTAAATAGGGGCTGTTGATAAGCGCGGATGGATGCTACGGTGAAGATGCTTTATTTTTCGTGTGCTGATGTCCAGTTCGCGCAGTTCCTTTCGCGTGCACTTAACTACTCCAAAAGAGTAAAGCAATACAGAAACTGCCAGCATATTAGTAGCAAGGATCTTATTTATTCCAGATAAGTCTGATTCCCAAATTTTCCGTATACGTCGGCTGTAATTGCTTCTGAGCTCGGTCTTCACAGCTCTAACATTTTGAGTCCGGTTTTGGTCGATACCTAAATATCGATAATTTTCGTTGTTTTGTAGAGGGCGCTATCGGCAAGCTGGTCAGCTTCTAAATCATTCTCGGACCGCTCCTTCTCTAGCTTAAGTTTTGCACACTTGTTAAGGCCAAACTTCATGCCAATATCTCTGTTATATTCGTGAACCATTTAACTGTTATAGGTCTCGCTCTCTAGTTGCCTACAGTTTAAGGGCATTCATTTAAAACAGATGGGTTATCTTTTGCTCACGTCTTCCAGGGGGTCCACAGCAATATTTTCATGTCTTCCTGAGACACGGATAGGGGAAGCAGCGATATACAAAATAGCAAAGGACTGAGTGAGTCACCCTGAAATACGCCCCTTTTAAACGTAATGGGTTCGGTAATAATTTTTTGTGCTGATGTTATAGAGGACTTTGATTTCCAAAGTGACATCAGTCGCTTAATACATCGAATCGGTTAAGAGAAATCTTAAGATTATTAAGCAGATGCAACAGTAGTTCGTGAGTTGTTGTGTAAAATGCTTTTTTGTAGTTAATCCACGCCATATTAAGGTTGCGTTTGTACTGGATTGAGTTGTATGTGATGCATCTATCGATTAGGAGATTTTCTTTGTAACCATTGATTATCTTTTTCCTCCTTGCTGCTCCCCTACATCAGAGAGTATAAGATCAACTGCACTCAATGTTCTAAAATTTTGTAGATATGGACCCTTTTGTTTTTTCATGTAACTGCATAATGCGTGGTCGTTTGGATATTTTCAATCGCCATTTTCTCGAAAACCAAGATCCATAGGTATAGGATACAAAAACTTTTTATATTAGAAATGGCTTATACTATGAGTTATCAGATGCTAATTTTGAATATCAAATATCTGCCTATCACTTCTGGTTTAAACGTAAGTGGCGTGAATTTTGATATTTTCAATGGAACAACCTGTATATTTTTTAAGATTTGGATTCTATATATATTTTTTATATCCAAAATTAGCATCTGATGACTTAGTATACCATTCTAAAATTAGAAAGCGTTTTTTTACTTAAAAAATAAATGGCTTGGTAGTGACTTTGTTGTCACCAAGGAAGTTTGAAGGTTTAATGGAAGCCCAATACTATGGCGTATTCGATCAAAAAGTGTCCTACCCACTATGAATATAACTGTCATGAGGGGTCTCCTCGATCCTGCGCAGTAACGAAATTCCCCAAAATATTGTAATGTGATGCCTACCTACACACAGTTTGTAGGTAGGCAACACATTATCGTTTGACAGAGCCGGAGTCCTGTTTTCGTGTGTGACGGTACGGTGTTTATGAAACCATACCCGCGGTGTGCCGTTGTCTCAGCAACCCTTGGAAGCATTGTTTTGCCCTGTGAGATTTTAATTTGTGGTTGCAGAAGTTTTTTGGATTTATAAAACCTTTATATTTTAGTGATTATTGGTTCATTTAATTGTAACTATAATTTTGTGTTTATTGTTGTTACTTACAATATCGTAACAAAATGCCTAAAAGTGATACGGTTTTGTCTTGCAAATCCAAGGGTAGCATACCCGGAACACCCCTCATTAGGAAAACAAGCGCGTGTCAATTCAAATGTCACGTTCACAAGACCATAAACTAATCTTGAATTGGGGCTTCAAAAATCTTGTTCAGTTTAATGCTCCAAGACCCAGTCATGTTCGGTGTCGCGAAAAGAAGTTTGAGCCTTTAAGTATTTCTATCCGTCTAATCTGTATACTCTGTATGTATTCTAATCAGACCATCTTTAGAATATTGTTCTTATGTCTGGGCAATGGTATTTCCTACAACTCTTGTTATTCTGGATTCCATTGAAAAAAGATCTGTTCCTCTTATTATTGATCCCACGTTTACAGAAAAACTTCCTTCTCTTTCCCACCGACGGGCTGAAGGCGATATGTTACGTTTTTATAGGTATTTTCACGACTTCTGCTCCGAAGAGTTGGCAAGTATAATTATTCCTCTGACAGCTTCCAACAGAGCAACACGTAGTGCCACATTTAAGCATTCTTTTACAGTCCAACTTAAGAGATCCCAAACTTTCCACTTTCTTTGTTCCATCATCCCCAGAGTCTCTAGACTGGAATCTGCTATCCGCAGAAGTTTTCCCTTATCCAAATATTTAGGTCTTGTGTAGATAAACTTCCCTTTACCACACTTAACGGTACGTTAGTATTGAAGCCTCAGCCTTGGTGGACTGTCTGACGATATAAAAAAATTCTTATTTAAAAAATTCTATACTTCTTGTTAAATTTGTTTATGTTATCTGTATGAGGACGCACTATTTTATTGTACTTTTACACAAATTATAAATTTATAAAATATTGTATTACCCTAAAACACAAACAACCAGTCCAAATAAAATTATGGTAAGTTTTTACTTTTCTTGACCCTTGCCGATTTCGATGATTTTTTGCATACAGATTACAAATCTAAAGTAAGTGTTTTTCTTCAACGTTTTTTTTTCAGATATCTATCCTCCCCATTTACACTATTTTGCCCTTCCTTTATCACAGAATTAGTGATAAATACATGAAACTATCATACAATGTTTTAAATTTATTTAAAAAAATCGTGTTTATTATCAACTATTTAAATAGCAGGCTGTGAAGTGGTGCCATCAGTTCTTTCCATGTTAAATCTGATGATATAAAATCCAATAATACACAATAATTTTAAATATTCTATAATAGTTTCGTTTATTAACCAACAATGTTGTGCAAAAAAAAACAGTAAACGTATAGTTAGTCTGAATTTGACATTTGATGATGTATATGTTACCGTGAAAGTCCGAAATTGGTGAATGTCGACATTCACCGGTGAATGTTGTGTGTTTTGGTTAGTTTTCGTTCAGTTTTTTTTTAATATTTGACATTTACCGGTGAATGTCGACATTCAACCATTTTCGGACAATTTTGTTCTCCAGCATTGGCCTTCCATACACCTTTAAATTTCCTTGGTTGTCACCCAGTATAGACTTTTTCTGAAATGAAGTACAAGTCTTATATTATTAATTTCAGTTTAATTATAATTTTAATGGTTTTTTTTTAATTATTGCTTACCCTAAATATGGATGCAGAAGGTATGCTGTTTAGTTTCTATCTTAACAATCAGTAAAACTAAATGGTCAAGTACTTTATTAGCGACACGCATTTGTTTAAGGATCCTTGATAACAGAAACTAGAAAAAAAAAACTAATAAATCGAAGATAAATCCGATTATTATAAAAAGAAAAGAACTATCTCGTATTAAAAAAATACTGTCTGTTTTCAATATATAATATTTATTAGTTTGAAACAGACTTACTAACAATTTTAATAAAATAATCATATTATTTTATTTTGGAATGTTTTGTCAGGATTAAATATTTTAGTTTTTTATTTATGTTAGTTATAACAACTATAGTTTTTTTGTAAAAATTTATTTATAAAAAAATTTTTACAGGGTATCCCAAAATATGTGGGCAATCTCTCGGAATCTAATAGAAAACCTAAAAATATTATGACAAGTTCCCATAAACTTTTTTCCTACGAGCCTTCCCTACGGAGATACAGGTACATAACGGACGCCCCTGGAAATCGTTTTCTTTTTTAAAAACTTTTAAAATACTAAGCGTAATTTAATATATTTTTAATATGATGGTTACTAGATGAGTCTTCTTAAAATGAACCCATCAAATTATATTTGGCTTATTTAGTTTGCCAGGGACGGACTAGCTCTGACACAATAATAGCAATTTTTTAACACCCTGTATGATAAAGTCTCAACAATATTATTTTTGGATAGCTTTAACCTTAAACTAAAAAATGTATTCTTGATTGACCTTGATAAAATTAATTGTTTACGAGAAATGAAACATCATGTTTGGTCTTTTTTTTACATTATACAGGATGTCTTCTAATTGTACGTCAATATTTAAGAAGGCAATTTTTGGGTCGATTTTAAAAAGAAAACTTCATACGAACGTATGTCCTAAACGTCTTAACTTTTGAGATACAGGGTGGTAAATTTAAAAAAAAAAATAAATCATTTATTATTAATATCTGTAATACCACTTTAGATATTTTAATGAAATTTGGCATATATGTACTGTGTATCAAGAAGCATTTTTTAGTGTACCACATTTTTTTTATTTGCCAAAGTAGACAGGTTAAATTCTGTACGAACGTCACTGGTGGAAATAAAAAAAAATGTGTTACACTAAAAAATGCTTCTTGATACATAGTACATTTATGCCAAAATCCCATTAAAATATCTTAAGTGGTATCACAGATATTAATAAATTATTTATTTTTGAAAATTTTACCACCCTATATCTCAAAAGTTAAGACGTTTAGGACATACGTTTATATAAAGTTTTCTTCTTAAAATGGACCCAAAAATTGTTTTCCTAAATATTGACGTACAATTTAAAAACACCCTGTATAATGTAAAAACAGTTACCAACCATGATATTTTATTTCTCGCAAACAGTTGATTTGATCGATGTCAATCAAGAATACCCTTTTTTTAGTTTAAGGTTAAAACTATCCAAAAATAATATTGTTAAGCCTTTATCATACAGGGTGTTAAAAATTGCTATATGTGCCAAGTAGTCCGTTCTGCAAACTAAATAAGCCAAATATGATTTAATGAGTTCATTTTAAGAAGATTTATCTAGTTACCGTCATATTAAAAAATATTAAATTACGCCTGGTTTTAAAAGTTATTTAAACAAAAACGATTTCCAGGGGCGTCCGTTAGGTACCTATATCCCGTAGGGGAGGGTCATAGGAAAAAAGTTTATCGGGACTTGTCATAATATTTTTAGGTTTTCTATTAGATTTCGAAAGATTGCCCACATATTCTGGGACACCCTGTATATAACTACAAAAAAGGTTTTTTTTGTAGTTATAGTAGTTTTTAGAAAGTAGATAACGTCACGAGGAGTATCATAAGTATTCTTTTAAATTAGGAACACAGGAAGTAATTCAGGATGTTCCACGCCGTTTATTGGAAGATTCGGAAGACGAAGATGTACGGGGAAACGCGGGAGGTTCTCACAGAAGCCAACGGTAAGTTTTCATACAGGCTGTAATTGAGTTATTTTTTTTAAATTGTAATAGCTAGTTTGCGTCTTTAAATTAAACACAGCGTGCCCAGAAAAAGAACGAAACATATGGATAACTTTTTCCTATCGATTTTTAAACAAATTTTCAATATTTCGTAAGAGGTAGCATTTTGTGAGAAATTAATAGAAAAATAATCCGTTTGTTTTTGACACACTTAATATTTTTTAGAATACGACATACCAGAGGCGATTGGCAAACAGATCATACCATTGAATGGAAGAAAAATGTACTTCTTCAACCACTTTTACCTTCAATCTTAGAAAGAGCCAACGAAATAAGGTAAATAACACAAATATTTGTATATTTGTATTTTTAAATAATTTAGGTATTAATTTTTTATTTGGTATTTTAATCTTTCTACTTACATTACATTATAGCTGGTTTTGATCCTTTTCAAAAGTATTTGGTGTATAAATCCATTTTGGGCAACAAAAAGACCTAATCGTACCAAAAACACCTATGTAAAAAAGGTTTAAGTTCCTATCCAAAAATTTTTTAAAGAGAAGAACCATTTTTTACTAAGAAGTCCATTTTTTTAACTGAGTTAGCACTGCCATTTTGAAAGCGATTAAATTTTTTTCGGTTGTCAACTTGCCACATGTGCTTAATAAAAATTACGAAAAATTAGTGTATATTTAAAATTCGTATTCCTTGTTCTTAGAAAACTCACGGAAGATGCCGAGATGAGGGAATATCAGAAACAACTTCGACAAAGGCCGCATATGATTTCTACGGCTGGACCAAGTAATGCGAAAGCCAAGGATAAGAGAAAACGTGGCAATAAAGTAACGAGAAAAACAAAAAGATCTGTTGAGCCATTAACGGTGAGAACAATTTTTTTATTATTCATAATAAGGATTTTAGTATTAATGGACCGCTATTTATGGTTGTGTTTGTGTACCTCAAAAGAAAGAAACTATATCCTTATAAGATAACTCTTGCATCTGTAAGCGGCAAAAACATCGTTTAGTCCAATCAACTAAATATAAAAAAATTATAAAATGCTATTAAATTAAATTTAGCCTCTTGTAAATTTATCATTATTTTAAAAATACTAAATTATCTTGAAATCTATGCATTTTTAGCAAAGATATGTAAAGAATTTTTTTGTGGGTAATAAAATTTCGTATTGAAATGGCGCCTTCTAAAAAACAAAAATACTGCAGAATAAGTGCCAAAAAACGAATTAAAAAAAAAGTAAAAATCGCAATTTTTATTTTGTTAGATTTTTTCTGATGCAAGATAGGTATAGGTATTGCTTTACCATTAAGAGAGATGACGTCAAAACCTTTAAAATAAGCCTGGCTAAAAGTGTTTTATTGACATTTGACAGAAATACGATTTTGGGAGTTTTACCACTTTCCATCGGTTTTTCTTCTATATCACAATATTTTTATTTTTTTTTTCAAAAGAAAAAAAGTTTTATAATCTTATTTTAGAAAACGTTAAGGTTTTTCTTAAATTTTTATATGGTTTTATCATTATGGATATATTTATTTATTTATTTAATCAATCCCAACTAACTTAAACCAAAGTTTATTACAGAGATTGTTTAATCTAAAAACATGTACTTTAACATAATTAATACAAAATTAAACAAACATAAAAGTTATCAAAAATACAGCAAAAAAATATATATGTTATATATAAAATGAAAATTTGTAATTAATTATGAAAAAATTTTTTGTATTTTTTTTTTAAGTAGTTTACTGTTTCTTATAATTTTTTGTGTGTCAAATCGTTTAAAATTAGGATACAATTATATAAAATTTATTCTTTGGCGAACATACTTTTAATGGCAATTATTTTAAAGAAACCAGTTTGTCTTGTAGTTTTTTGATGTGATAATTTCAAGAAGTTTAGATTTGATATTTATTAATTATTGAATATATTAATGTACCTAATTTCAGTTTACAAAGGGATTCTGTCTTTAACTTTTTTGTGGATTTGTATAAATTTGATGTTGGTTTCAGAAATGGTAATTTGTGAATACATTCAATAACTTTATTTTGTATTTTATTAAGGTTTTCGTACTGTTAGTACCAGACTAAAATTAAATATTATATTTTTGAATAATTATTGAAAAAGGAACATAATGTCTTATTTTAAATAAAATTTCCCCATAATGGTGATATCAAAATTCCCTTTTTTCAATATAATTTT
>JAHBCN010014826.1:0-21995 GCA_019359885.1 Listronotus oregonensis
AAAATAAAAAAGTTTATCGATTGGTGAAAATTTCAATACAAAAATATATATTTTTAGTTTATCTGATTTTTAAAGGCATGAAAGTGCAAATTGTGCCCAAACAGTTTATAAGGTTAAAAGCGCTACAGTTTGAGCTTTAATTTGACACAAAATTTTTTTGGTATCTTTGATAGTTTTAAAGTTATGGCGGTGGAAACGGAAAAAAAATATATATTTTTTTTTAATTTAAAAAAATTACTTTTTATTAATTTAAAAAGTTCGAGACCACAAAAAAATGTCGTAAAATACGACTTCATGTGCCCGGTGACATACTCAAAGGCACCTAACTGGTTTGACCTGGTTCTACGCCAAAAAAAAAACGACACGATAGACTCACGAAATCACTCCGCTACAGGTAAAAAATAAAGAATTTCTACAAACACACTTTTAAATTAATTACACAAAATTTAAAGTTCTAATTAGTTATTTCCCTTAAAAAAATAATAATATCTCTAATTCTTCGTCCTCATCTATATTCGCTAACCTTTTTTCCTTTGCAAATTTTTGTGAATCCTAAAATGTCTGTTATAAAAAGTGCCTCTTGACGGCACTGGGTAAAAAACTCGATGATCGGCTTGTGCTGCACTGACATTTTTATTATCCTTATAAAAGAAATAAATTATTTACCTCTTTTCCTTTTTAATATAACCCATTTTATCATTATCAAAATTTAAAAACGAATTGACACCTCAATGTTATATCGCATGCCACCGACCGGTAAGATAATATATAAGAAGGTATTCCAATCCTGCAATTCATGATGGGAAATGTATCAAGCGGTCGCGACGCCACGAGTGTGTCTGACACACTAAAGTATTTTTATCCCAACTTCCGCAATAAAAAAAATAAGGATAAAAATACTTTTTTGTGTCAGACACACTCGTGGCGGCGCGACTACTTGACACATTTCCCATTATGCATTGCAGAATTGGAATACCTTCCTATATATTATCTTAGCCACCGGTAATGTCATTTGATAACTTTGTTTTCCAATGGTTACTGTGATTTATTCCATTTAGTAAATTAGTAATATTTTGATTTTTTAATAGCGGTTTAACAATGGATGGATGAATATAGGCTATCCAATAAACACATAATATATAGGGTGTTTCAATAAAAAAGTATTAAATAAGTTAAAAAGTTCACCGGTGATGCTCATTTGTTTCTTTAAGTAGCAAATTCGGACGGTTTGGATGATACCCTACAATTTTTATTAGAACATTTTTTTCTCTCTAGAATAATAAGGTCGCTAAAAGCTGTCAAAATTTAAGGAAACACCCTGTACAGTGTCATTTAATAATTATTCATTCTAGTTCTTTAAAACAAATGAAGCTTTTGCTGGTAATTTTAACATACCATTCTAATGATTTCTGAAAATTAATTCGTAACCACCATAAGAAACGTATTATACCACTTCAAAAAAAAACCTTCATTTCATGGTTGGTTTACCTATACCAGATAGTGTAAAATATTACAGATGCTACAAAACCCTTATTCTGTGATACATTAATCTTCCCTTGTCTCCAAAATATCATGAATTATGGTCCAATAAAAATACGTTGACAAATAATTGCAAAGTAAGTCTTAGTTTATACACAGTGTAATATAAAAGCTGGGAATAAATTAAACAGTAGATTCCCAGGTTTTTTTTTTGTTTTACGAACACTAGCCCGAGCTTAAAATTGACTTCGTAGTTTACTCAGTGATGTGTACAGGTTTATTCATTTTAAAGTAAACATGGCTTTATTTTTGAACTTCCCTGTACTTTTATAAAAAACGAATATAGCCATTTCTATAGCACATATCTTCGTTGTGTTTCCCTGGCGTTTTCTTCACATTTATAATAGAGAGTTATAATTTGAAGCCGTTCTTCTGATGAAAACCTTATTATAAAACTACTTCAAAAAGTAATAAACGTATTTTTAAAATTCCTGACTTTGTCAAATAAGCACCTGTGACCTGTGGCAGCCAGGTTTTTTCAGGTGAGACTATCCTTATAGTATTATGCAGTTTTTAGACAATTGCAGCAGAACCGCAGGAAATAAACCCAACACCCCTATATTACTGAATTCCTCGGGAAAATCTCTATCTATTAAAAATATACGGGATATTCCATTTAAACTCTTTGTTTTTCTTTTAAATGTTTTTTTGATTAGATTATTAAATTCTACGGAAAAAAATGCACGAAATGGCTATATTCGTTTTTCAAAAAAAGTACAGAAAAGTTCAAAAATAAAGCCCTGTTTACTTTAAAATGAATAAGCCTGTACAATTGTGTTACAATTTTTTTAAAAGTTTTTTTAATAAAAACTATTTTGGAATATTTTTTTTAATATCTCTTTTATTTTCTAAAATCAAAAATTATTTCACATAAAACTTTAAAGCGTTTTATTGTAAGACGTTTGATTTAACAAATAACAATTTTTTAAATTTATGTAGAAAAATGCTGTAGTAGCATCTATGGTACCATAATTGTACCATTTATTTGCTTTACATATATTTCAGTGCTAAGTATTTTTTTAAATTTTATCGATAAAGAAAAATTCCATTTTCCGTTGGTCTATGAATGGTATACACTTAACCTGCAAACTGATCATTTTTTTTTATTCCAATGATCCTAACATTACAACGAAGTTATGAAATAATTGTATTGTTATTGGCTTTTGATCGCTGTATAAATTTTCAAGTTAATTAGGCTTTTTGAAATGGGTGAAGATTTCGTTTCATACATACATACATACATACAGCTCAAGCTACTAAAAGCGTGGTAATTACAAAAAAATATCGAGTATGTTTTGACATATTTTTAAAAACAAGTCGCATGGACTTTTAAAAAAGATTCTTGGGTATTTAGAATGAAATACTACTAATTAATAAACAATAATAAATGTACCACTAAGCTACAAACTTAAAGTAATTACTAATTAACAATAATTAATCAAACAAAAAAAAATTACAAAAGACGCGAATGTGTTGCCCCCAGCTGCAACACATTTCTCTTATTTATGCAAAAATACAAAATATTAAAATGACCGGGGTAAAGACAACACCCCCTAAAAAGATCGAAAATACACCAGCCTGTACACTAAAGGACAATGTTTTCGGTGGCATGATTAATTGTTCACGGGCTGCTTAAAGAATCGCTAGATTTCTCCTAGAACATTTTAAAACCACCATTAATATTTTAGCTCTAAAATAAATTTTGAGGTACTACATCGTTTCTAATTACATCGAGCAACGAAAAAACCATCACAATCGGGACACAAACGGTTTTTAACTATCCGGGATGAAAAATAGCGTGTTAGTGAATAATGAATTTTCGAGAATAAATGGAATAGAGCTAAAAGAGAATAAGAAGACTTTTATCATGTTTAAATGACGGAGTTATTAGCATTTTTAGATTGCTAAATTGGTTTTATGGGTATTTATTAATCGTTTAGTTAGGTAAAAAGTAAAAACCAAACATTATCTGAAAGAAAACAAAAGCTGTTGGATGTACAGGGTTTTTCCTTATAGTTTGACATGCTTTTAAAATAGGGGAGTGCAAATAGTTGAAGAATCGAATCGAATCGAATGATTATATTCGATTAGCATTTCGAATCGAATATTTGACCAATTCAAATAGTTTAAAATATTCGAATAGTTCAAACTATTCGAATGATTCCAACAATTCGAATATAGTTTTTTTTTAATTAAATAATACATAAGCTTATTCTAAGAGTAGTAGTAGCTATTAAAAATAATAATGCGAACGAAACGCTTAAACTTTCGATTTAAAATTCATAACAGTAGTTTTTTTATTATAAAATTCCTTTCCATAAGGCCAATCTGAAAGGTTAATAATCAAAAAAAAAAAAATTGCAAATCTAATCCAATATATTTCAGTATGTTATAACTAAGTAACCACCACGATAAGTTTCCAATATTATGGATTTAATATTACCTAATGAGTTGCATTCAAATACACAATTATCACAAACCTGTCAAAATTGTCGCCATAATCAATTCCTATTTTTAAATAAGCAGAAAAAAAGGTTTTAATTCGGTTATTGCAATTATTTAAAAGATTGGAATCATTCAAATAGTTGGCATTATTCGAATAGTTCAAACTGTTCAAACAGTTCGAACTATTCGAATGATTTAAACTCTTTGAATAATTTAAACCATTTGAATAGTTTAAACTATTTGAACCATTCACATATGAGGGGTTCAAAGCTGAAGTGGACCAAGTCCATAAATTGAATTTTTTCATCTTATAACACAAAAAGGTAGATAATCGTATCAATTTTCTGTGCTGCAATGGATCAAGTCCAATATTAGTTTTTTACCAATAGATGGCGATAATACCACTATCGCATTGAAAATTTATCACCAGTTTTCAGTGCCATAGTGAACCAAGTCCATTAGTTCTATTTTGCAAATTCCACGTGCATTATCGCCACGATTTGTTGTTTTGACGTTGTTATTGCCCTCCTTTTGTGATTTTAAGTGTTCAAATATGAATTCTGAAGGTAAGTTAAGCTAATAACAAGGACATTGAGTTAAATTTTACAAGGTTCTCGAAAAATAAAATATTTTGAGGTTATGTTAGCTACGTCCGAAATAAGCGTGTTTAAGATTATTACGTAATAAAACAATTAATATTATCTCCTTTCAGACTGGGAATCGGAAGACGAACTACCACTTGCCCAGTTGGTGCGCTCGAATCAAGTAGTAGCCAGTTCCAATGGTAAGATCTTACTAAACAGAACATTGTATTGTACATTTTACGTTGTTTATTTTGGAAAAGGTTTTGTTAAAATATTATCAATTTCTTATCCATAAAACAATAATTCAACAACAAGCTAGGATAGTTCTGTATAAAAATCTTTATCGGATTTTTATTTGTTTTAGAAAGTCGTGAAAATGACAGACGAGGTAGAAAACGATCTAGAAATGAAGCCTGCTGGGCAAAAAATAAACAAAAATTTTTGAGAAATAGTGGAAAAATGTATAAATCAAAGAAAGGAAAATGTATACCTGCGAAAATGTTTGATCCAAATTTTGATTGCAAATGCAAAAGAAAATGTGCTAGCAGCTTTAGCCCGGAAGATTTATCTATTTTTTTCGAATCCTTTTGGAAATTAGCTGATTTTAGTAAACAGAATATATTTCTACGGGGCCTGGTAAAAATGTCGAGAACCGCCAGAAAACGACCTAGGGATGGTACAGGACGAGCAAAGAACTCAAGTTTTGAATACTTAATACGTATTAAAGAAGGCAATAAAACTGTATGCAAAAAGTTTTTTCTCGGTACACTGCAAATTAGCTGGGGTCGGCTGTATCGTTGTTTGATTAAAGAAGAGGTTTTTGCAGTCACGGATTTTCGGGGAAAGAATATTCCAAAAAATAAAATTGATGACTCTGATGTTGTTGCGCACATACAATCATTTCCATCATATCAAAGTCACTACAGTAGGAAGGATAACAAAGAAAGACGATACCTTGATCCAGATTTAAACATAAGGAAAATGTACGATCTTTATGTTCAAAAATGTTCTCAGGAAAACAAACATCCAGTAAAGGAAAAATTTTATTACAAAGTTTTCTCCACGAAATTCCATCTTCACTTTAAAGTTCCCAACAAGGACACCTGTCGTGCTAAAACACAGGATGAAAAGAAAAAGGAACTTGAGTTGCAAAAAAATTTGCATTTAGCGCGTGCTGAGCAAGCAAGAAGTGTTCTTCCGTCCGATCAACAGAAGGCCTCTGACGATTTGTACGTCTGCACCTTCAAAAAGCACTTCCTTTTCCCAAGCTTTCGACATCTGTTGCCTACTATAAGAGGAATTTATACGTTTACAATTTTGGCATACACTGTTTCAATACCAAAATAGGTTTTATGCATGTTTGGGATGAAACGGAGGGTGGTAGAGGTTCTCAGGAAGTAGCATCGTGTATCTGCAAGCATCTTAAAGAAAACGCTCCTAACCATAAAAATATAATTTTGTTCTCAGACTCTTGCACTGGTCAAAATCGCAACATTAAGTTGTCTCTTATGCTCCTTAAACTTGTCAATGATCCTGCAATGACTGTGGAGACGATTGATTTAAAATTTTTAGTTTCTGGCCATTCATTCCTTTCCAATGACTCAGAGTTTGGTATTATAGAATCATCGAGCACAAAATGTCAAAATATTTTCGTTCCAGAAGATTGGTTTGATCTTATAAAGAACGCCAAGAGAAAGAAACCTCGTTTCAACACAATTCAGATGCAACGGAATGAATTTTTAAGTACATCGACATTAGAAGATGCAATTACAAATAGAAAAAAGGACACGGATAACTTCCCTTTTAGCTGGTTAAAGATTCGATGGCTTCGCTTTCAAAGGGGCCATGAGTTTCGCATACAATTTAAAGAAACCTTGAATGAATTTTCGCCATTTCGTAGTCTAGATGTGGAAAAACTAGTGGTGCCGGAGGAAAAAAAATAGCATCTTTGAACCACATCGACCAAGACTGCCTTTATGTTACACGACGACCTGTAAGTGCTGCCAAAAAGAAAGATATGGTTGATCTTCTGCCTTATATTCCACCTGTTCATCACGGTTATTTTAAAAACTTACCCCAAGTTTCTTTCACAAGAAGCACACAACCAGTCGAACTGGCAGAAGATGAAATTATTTTTGATTAAATATGCTTATTTTGAAAGTTGTCTTTTATTTATTTATATCCTTAACAAATTTTTCACTGGAAAAATGAACCAAGTCCCGCATAATGCTAAAAAATATATAAATTTAGTCTAAAAAATATCATTATTAGCTAAGAGCTAGTATAAACATTTAAGTTAAAGGTGAATTATGATTTTGTAGTGTAATACAATAAATTATATAAAACATTTTATATAACACTTACAAAAAACTTTGACTGCTGTTTTCTCAAAATCACATTTAATGGACTTGGTCCACTTCAGCTTTGAACCCCTCATATTCGATTTGAAATTCGAATTGAACAATTCGTATTCTATTCCCCTCGAATAATTCGAAAATTGATTTGTCGCACACACCTATTTTAAAGGTATTATTTGAAGGAATACAAAAAAGTGGTCTATACAAAAGTTTTAAGATTTTTTATGAAGCTTTAAGATATTACACATAGAAAAACAACTGACGATCGGAAAATAAAAAATCAAGAATAATATATATTATATATACAGCCTGTATTTTATTGAAAACATAAAATCTTCGCGTTTCACCTTTTTAATAATATAACAATTTGCCATAGAGCACCCCTTTTTGGATCTAGTAAGCCGTAAAGGCCAAAGAGAACTTCCACGTTGAATACAGCTTGGCCAAAGATGACGACAGATAACAAAACAAATGAATTGACGTATGCTGCACTTAAAGAAAAACAATTGCCTATTACTACTATAAAACTGTGTATGCACTTGTGTTGTTTATATTATATCCATTCATTTGTTTTGTTATCTCTCGTCATCCTTGGCCAAGCGGGATCCAACATAAAAGTTCTGTTTGGCTTTCACGGCTTACTAGACTTAAGGAGGGGTGCTTCATTGCATTTAAATAAAATTTAAAGTGGAATGGTTACAAAACTGCTAATCTAGACATAGACATGTTATATATTTTTAAAAAGGAGAAAACGACAAGATTTTATATTTTCAATAAAATACAGAGCGTTTTATTTAAAAAAATATATTTAAGTTTTTTTCTTTTTTCGACCGTCAGTTATTTTTTTCAATGTCATACCTAAAATTTTCATAAAAGTCCCAAAACTTTTGTATAAACCACTTTTTATAATATCTCTTTCTTTTTAAATCTTTAAAAGAATGCCAAAACATAGGGAAAAACCCCAAACGTAGTATATAACAGTATATATAACAAGAATGAAAATATGCCTTTTTTCCGAAAAGTTCAAAAATTTATTAAATAAATAAAATTTTCTATAAGATAGGATTGGTTAAAAATTTAAAAATGTATTACGACTGATGCAAAATAGCCATAAACAAAAAAAAAGAAAAACAAGCGTAGTTTATGGCATAATGTTTTTGGACTCTTTTAAGTCCTCTGAGGGCCTTTATATTTGGCCACGAAAAACTTCATGCTATAATAAAATATCATGCTTAAACTGGTTAACATTGACTTGATAGTTTTTGTACAATAATCACAATCAACACAATCGTTAAAAAAACAAATTTGCAAATTGAGTAGAAGCCAGAATATGAAACTTAGATATTTAATTATTATTTATGGATACTAGAGATCTTCAGCTTTCAAACAATTTTTTACAAATAAAAATTGGATTAATTCAACGCCCTTAGCAATTCCAAATTATAAACAATATTTTTGCTTATAAACAAATTAAATATCGTAGCGCCAATAGCAGTATCATTATTATTTTGTAGCGACATTTGCATAGCTACTGGTTGTTGGTCAAACAATTCTTTGCAAAATTTTAAATTTGGCAACTCTCATCTCCATAATGTTTCGTTAACAAATTCGCTACAGATGTAGCTTTTTAGGAATCTAAAAATCTACCAACTGCCTTAATATCAGGATTTAGCATAAGTACTGTTTTACAAGGTTTAATAATGCCTTTTGCAGCTCCACAATCGCTTCTGTTATTAACTCAGACGAAATTAACTTTGCCGCGAACGGTAGCATTGTTATCTCTTTTCTAAAACAAATCTTTTAGCACAATTAAACTGGAAAATGACAAGTTTGGCATATAGTTCAATAAATGAAATCCGAAGAAACCTCAAACCTGAAGATCAGGTTGGGCCGTCACAATTTTTTTTTAAATTTGCAGGTATTAATGTATACAATAACCTCTGAAAATATCATATATAAAAAATGTCCGCAAGGGCCTGAAAATGGCCCTCAAGAGCCCGGAAATCCGTTTTTTTAACTAATTTGGTCGATATCTCCCGAAATATGACACTTACGCAATTCGTCTTTAGACGAAAATGAAGAGCAGTTTATTAACTGCAAAAATGATTTTCATCACTTTTGTCCAAATTTTGAGTTTTTGCAATAATCTGCCATAAATGCGCCGAATATTGCATATTTTTGCATGATTTAAAGTTTACGTGAAGGAAGGAACGTGTAGCAATAATATCTTGTTACAGTTTCCTTTTTTTTGTTTCTTTAGAATATTAAAAACTCAAGCCAAAGTTAATTTTTTGGTCGATATTTTGACCCTCCTATCAATCTGTTCATTTTTTTTTTTATAAAAAGTAATTTTACCGAATCCTTTCGGATAATGGGGCTTTGGAAGGTGTTGAATACATTCCAAAAGACTCAATAAATATTTTTGTGTATTTTTATAAACAACGTGTTTTTCATAGGGCGGTTCTTTTGGGATTTTAGAAGTTTTTAAAATGCCTGGGTTTATCGTTAATTAATATATATATATATATATATATATATATATATATATATATATATATATATATATATATATATATATATATATATATATATATATATATATATATATATATATATATATATATATTCAAGGACCATATCGACTAACAATGCACATCATTCAAAAGCTTGGATTGTGCCTTTCTCGATAGCACTCTTCTTTTTTTCCAAATTTTTTAGTTTTCCGGAAAATCGGGAAAATTCTTGTCCCAATAAAAACTCGAAATTTATTTTTGATGATTACTTTTTCTTCGTGTTCAAATTTTTTGAGCTTTACAATTATATTAAAGATCACATTCTGACCTTTTTATCAATATATATTTACATAAAGTACTTTAATAAGTGCACGAAAAAAAATTATGCCTTTAAACTTTCTCTAAATAATTGAGTTATTTATTATTTTATTCCGTGCGCGTACCGTTCATGTATAGTATCGAACAGCCGTCTGCTACAGCGCGTGGACCTACATTGGCTTCAATACTTTTTGCTCTTTTATTTACCAACAATCCGTGTAAATAGGATTGTAAATTTTAAATGCATACTTTTATTAATCAAAAAGAAAGTGTAAAAAGTGAAAAAAAAATGCATTACTTTTTATTTCTGTTTCCAGAGAAAATGTCTTTAGAGAAAAACGTGGTAATATTTAATTTTTTTCAGTTTTCTTTTTTTGAGCATAAGGAAAGGGATTATTTTTGTTATCCAAAGTTACATAAAGATCATTTATTTATCATTTTATTAATATCATTTATATTAGCTGGTAGTTCACAGAACAAAAAATTGGAACAAAAATAAAAGACTGGGCTTTGTTGGCTTTTTCTTTTTTTCTCTTGGGGCTTTGGAAAAGGTCAAAACTTTTTGTCGAGTCTTTAACAAAGTGACTGTTTGGATAATTCAGCTTGCCATTATTTATTGGGGAGTACTTCAGCCCACACTTCCTATGCATTTCCAGAGAGGATTGCTTCTGTAGAAACACATGGTGGTTGTCCTTTCTAATCTTGCTTACATCTATTAAAGTTGCTAATCCACGTGTTACCATCACAACGTCTTCACTCAGATCTTCGTTATAAATAAAACATTCCATCGTACCAGAATTTACTTTGACTTTCATATTTCTGCCACAAAAATAAAAGGCAACAAAATTAGACTTTCCTACAGTAAGTAAATGATCTTTATTAAACTTGGTATAACAAAAATGAAAACTTACCTTAGGCATCAAAAAACGAAACTGGAAAAACTTAAATATTGCCCCGTTTTTCTCTAAAGACGTTTTGTTTGAAAACTAAAATAAAAAGTAAGGCGATTTTTTTTACACTTTTTAGATCTTCTTAATTAATGAATGTATGCATTCAAAGTCTACAATCCTATTTAGGAAGATTGTGTATGGTCCTAAATAGTTATTAATTCCCGATAGACCCGAGCATTTTCAAAAACTCCGGAAATTCAAAAAAACCGCCCTAAGAAAAACACGTTGTTTATAAAAATACACAAATATATTTATTAGATTTTGCGGAATGTATTCAACACCTTCCGAAGCTCCATAATCCAAAAGAATTCGGTAAAATTACTTTTTATAAAAAAAAAATATGAACAGATTGATAGGAGGGTCAAAATATCGAGCAAAAACTAACTTTAGCTCGAGTTTTTAATATTCTAAAGAAACAAAAAAAGGAACAGTAACAAGATATTATTGCTACACGTTCCTTCTTTCATGTAAACTTTAAATGCAAAAATATTCATTTTTACGGGAGTTATTTAAAAATTAGTCCATCCGTTTGGAAGTGTAAGTAGCTTAAAGCACCTTTCGAGATATCGGGCAGGTGAAAATAATACTCGGCGCATTTCAGGCCGATTATTGCAAAAACTACTACTACTACTGCTCTTCATTTTCGTCCAAACACGAATTGCGTAAGTGTCATATTTCGGGAGATATCGACCAAATTAGTTGAAAAAGCGGATTTTCGGGCTCTTGAGGGCCATTTTCAGGCTCTTGCGGACATTTTTTTATATATGATATTTTCAGAGGTTATTGTATACATTAATACCTGCAAATTAAAAGCAAAATTATAACGGCCCAACCTGATCTTCAGTTTGGCATATAGTTCAGTAAACGAAGGTTCACACCTTCGTTTACTGTACTAATAATTTAGTTTCCAGTAAATTTATTATGCATTTTAAAAAATTAAAAAATCAAATACTAAACAAAATCTTAACGTTACCGAAACTAAAAGTTATAAAAACATGTGCAAATTCCAATCATCGAAACGTCTCGATACTTTCAATGCATCTATTGGTTGAAATTGACTTGGCGAAATATGTATTTGAATCACTCACTGGTGCAATAGGCGGGTGTTGAATTTAACCGAAAATTTAGAAGGAAAATAAATAATGTCTTTGGTCTGTTTTTACTGAAAATGACCATATAAATAGGTGGAAAACGCTTTAAATTGTCGTCAATTGGTAATAACTAATTTTTTGTATTTTTGTGACTTGGCGGCTTTTGCCATACGACTCATTTGCATTCCTTTCGTAAATTTGCTTAAATTTTATGGTCAAATCCCAAATTTCGCAAAATTAACTATGTTTTTCTAAAAACTTTGGCCAGTTTTATTTTTTACAATCAACAATTTTCTTTTGAAAATATTTCAGGTGCCTCTAATTTGAGAAAAATGTAGATTTTTTTGCTAAATTCGGGATCTGACAATGATAATTGATTAAATTCACAAAGCAAATACAAATAGAGGATTTGTTTTTAAAAGTCCCATTTTTCTCTGGAGGGGAGCATCCCAAAGAAATCCTCGAAGCCAATAGCATCTGGTATATATTGGGCATGGATTCCATACCTTACTTTTTAAATTTTAAAAATTCTAGAGACGCCTTTGTCTCCAGATTTAAGTATCCTTGACACATTTTATACTAAAAATACAGCTTACAACAAAATATCGAATACCTTCAACTCCTACTTATTTACTGAAGGGCGATTTCATTTTGGCAGCAAAACAAAGAGATACCTTCAACAAAAAATATTAAAGTATCCCAGAAAAAGAATCATCTATTAAAAACCTCAAAAGACCAACTTCAAAAACCGTCATGAAACCAATTTACCAATCTAATAATGCTAATAACTTCGTCATTTAAACATGGAAAAAGTTTCCTTATTCCATTTTAATTCAATTCCATTCATTCCCGAAAAATCTTTTATTCGCATAGACGCTATTTTTCATTTCGCGAGACGGAAAACGGTTTTTGTATGATGGTTTTTCCATGGCGCAAGGTAATTAGGAAAAATTTACTGCCTCGAAATTCAGTTTATCATTTAAAATGCAATAACGGCTTTAAAATATTGACATAAATATATTTAAATAGTCTGGGCATTGAATTATTGAAAAATACATAAATACATTTATATATATATATATATATATATATATATATATATATATATATATATATATATATATATATATATATATATATATATATATATATATATATATATATAAATATATATATATATATATATATATATATATTTAATTATTTTATATATAAATTATTTTGAAGGGTTTTATTATATGCAGGTTTAAAGCTTGGACCTCAAGCTTTAAAAAATGGGAGTGTATAGGTTTTAATCCTCATTAAAAGTCGAGTTTTGATCGGAACCGCTGAAAAAATTCGGTTGTTTACATTTTTTACAAATTCCCGGGGTCCAAGTTATGAATTATTTAAAAAGTTGTCAGTTTTATCGGTTTTTCCGAATTTTCTCTGCGAAAAATGCACCCAATAAGAAGTGCGAAAAACCACCTTGATTTAATAAGTACTTGTTGGGTTATTCGCCTGGAGATTTTCTAAGGAAAGGGACCACTTCGGTCTTGGTCCCGGGGTATAGCGAATCGAGTGTGCCAATCAGAATTAGCAAAAAAACTATTTTGTTGGTTTTTCCATTATTTGCAAAAGTCCTATTGTGGTTACATGGGTTTCACGGCTGCAAAAAAACGATTTTTTTGTTTTATTAATTTCTACAACATATCTAGAATATTGCCCAAAATTTTCAAGTCGATCCGAGGAATAGTTTCGGAGGTTCCCCCTTAAGGTTGTAAGTATCCGTTATAAGTCTTACTTAAAAATACCAAAAGTCCCTAGAACTCAGTTAGCAGACGGTACTGATAGAATTTTTCCGATTTTATTGTCACTCAAAACTTTAAACGCGTTTTTCTCGAAACTGTGTTTTCAAAGTCGGTTGTCAAGATTTCTCGAGAACTACTTAACCGATTTTAATTAAATTTTACGCAGGTCTTCGAGATACAATTACACGGACTTGAACGAAGGATTTTTTTTCAGTTACAACTATTTAAAAAAAAAATGTAGAGCAAATTTTATCAAAATTTGCATTTTTTTGTAAAAAGGTTTACCAAAAATTTAATTTCCACATTTTTTCTTTTTTCTTTGTCCTAGTTTTTTTCACTTTATGATCCTGTTATAAGTTCTGCTATCAACGCAGACGGACCTTTTTTCCGAAAGGTCACCGGAAATGATGTCACAATGGCGGAGTTTTAAGTATTTTTCGGGGGTAATATCATAAGAGCTCAGATTTAGTCGTATATTTTTTTGCTTGTTTTCTCATACTTACTTTCAGCAATTCAACTCGATCTGTTCTACAAAGTCAAAAACAGCTTTCCAAATCATTTTGCAACCTTTTTCGTTTAGAATTGCGAGCTTCACGGGCTTTTTTGAAGGCAGGGTCAGTGAAAGCATTAAAAATAGCTTTAAACTTTTCAAAATAGAAATTTTGTAACATTTTTGCCGTTGAAATCCACATAGTCTTGACAACATACTCCTTATAATCTTTCCCATTTTTTTTTTTTATATTGTAACCCCAATCCATCAGTATGTTTGTTAAGTCTTCAATCGGTTACTTTCTGTCTACATCAAAATTTCGCTATTTGCAAAATATACCAAATTGGTTGCAAATTAATGATTGACTTTTCTTTGTATTTTTAGGAATATAATTTTCTATCTCTTCTTCTATCTCTGCGTCGCAGGTATTTTCAAATGGGGACATGATAAATCTATTTCTGACGATGTAACCTTTCAATCTGACGTACCGGAGCTTTAACAAATAAGTTGCAATTGTTACCATGGTAATGTAACTAGTCGAAATTTATCCGATTTTTTTATCCAGTTGCATTTCTGTTCCTTCCTTTTTAGCCGATAGCGAACTACGATTTGTGTGTTTTCTAATGGGATTATTTATACATCAGTGGAATTGTCCACGAAAATTTAAAAAATGCTTTGTCAAATGGGTATGTTTAAGACAATAGAAAGTTTGAATAAAATATTTTATTTTTTATATGGAAAAATAATGTGGAAAGTAGGTTATTTTTCTCGATTAAACCCATGTAACCCTTAACAAAATATTGATTAAGTTACAAATAAATTAAACTTTTTACTCTAATAAAAAAATGGATATTTTTGACAGTTGTTTTTTCACAAAAAAATAAAAAAGATGGTACTGGTGATGGTTTGCTATTAAATTTTAATTACCTAAACAGTAAACTGTCCTTTAATAATATTTTTTCGCCAATCGTTTTGTAATTTCATTTAAAAAATCATAATCATTTTTAAATTATAACTTGACACATGTTTCAGCGGTTGCTATTCGAATGACAAGGTTATAAATAGGCTCAATGGTGGTTTTGTGTATTTTTAGTTGCCTATATTATAATTCTTTGTTAATTAAAAAATCATCTTTTAATAAAAGCTGTTAATAAATAACTTTATAAACGATAATAGTACTCAAACGATCGCCAAAAAAGTCATTATGTATCTTTAAGACATTATACTGGCAAATTACTGAAAATAGGCAAGACTAATCTTAGCATCTTAAGAAATAAAAACCTAACCGAGTCTATCTCGACCCATAAATATTTAAGGCAACCTCTATCAGACAATAAAAACCCCAAAATTACCCCTTTTGCGAATGTAGGCTTCAATTAGAATGCCGCCAGTTGACGTTATCAAAAGAATTTAAATAATAATATGAGAAAAACGGTCGCTTTGAAAATTTCATTTTTGCTTGTTCTATGGAAATGAGAGGATAAGGAAAAATACGTCGTTGGCGCGTCTTTTCATCTGAAACGGCAGGCGATATAAATATATGTCGTTGATTGACCTATATAAAAGGACGACAAATATTTTTCGAAAATATTAAAGTAAAATTAATTAAATTTGGGAAATACAGAGTGTCCTATTTTGGGTACTCTTGCGGGATATTTCCGTTATTTTTAACGTTAGCGGGATTTGGTTTTCGCGACAGTGTGCTACTTTTTCGTGAAACTTAAGGTGCCCTTACGTTAACGAAATTTTCATAGCCCTTTTAGTTTTTAAAATACAGGGCATTTTTGAAAATATTGCATTTTGGGACCGCCTTGTATCTTCGTTATCCTTCAACTTATCGAAAAGGTAAAATAACACCCTGATACATTTTTTTCGTTGAATGCAAAGGTGTAGATAATTTTTGTTAAATATTTACTATTTTTGAGTTATAAACCATACTTATGTTTTTTTTAATGGGACACCCTGAATATAAAATTTTATTTTCTCTTAACGTTTCAAAAATATCTAATAGTATGCACTTTTTCTTAAAAACACGCAAATAAATGACAATTTTCTAAAACTAAATGCATAATTTAATAGTAGGCCTCAAATAAAAAAAATAAACAATTAAAAGTTACATATTACTAACGAAGAATTGAATACCTTGCAAGTTTGTAACAACCCTTTTGTAGCGTAAAGTAACTATACAACAAATTAAAAAAAACATTAAAAAAAAATTAAAGGTGATGCTGAAAATGACGACCATTTTCTCTAATGCAAAATTGACATATCTTTGTAATTTTTTTAATAGCATTAAAAAAAAATTGATCTCCTTCGCAGGTTTTAAAAGACTAAATGAATTGCCTCTCGAAGTTCTGCTATGCTGTCATATCGTATTTATAAACTTCATTTTGTATATAGCCCCATAAAAAAAGTCTAAAATTGAGAGATCTGGAGATCGTGGAGGCCATCTAACAGGTCCGTTGGTACCAATCCATCTATGAGGAAAGATATTATCAAGAAATGCGCTTACGAGCCTAGAGTTATGACTTGGGGCATCATCTTGTTGTAGGTAAACAGCATTATATTGGGCTAATGAAATATTTTGAAATAGTTCTGGAATAACTTCCTCAAGGATTTCTAGGTACCTACGTGCTGTAAGACCTCCTTTAAAAATCCTATAAACTGTTTGTCTGCCCAAAATAAAACATGACACTACAACTCCAAAGCGTCCTTGTTGTGCCCTTTATTGTAACAATTAAAAACGCCCGCACTTAAAAAAAGCATTCGTCTGCCAAATAAATCGTTACCATCAATTTGCTGCAAATACCACTGACAAAACAGTGTCCGGCGCTCGGCATCGTCAGGATACAAATGTTGCACTATAATAAATTAATATGGATGATTCTTGTATTTTTTTAAGATCTTCTGAGCGTCACTTTTTGGCACACCAATTTCCTTCTTAATTTTTCTACATAAGAACGAAGGTGTTGCTTCTATATATCTCAAAACATTTATCTCTTTTCTTTCCCTGTTATCTTTGTTGTATGTTTTAGGATGCTGGCGAACAGAGAATCCGTGCTTAACTAAATTTGCTTTTAAACGAGCAAATATCTCAAAAACGGTTGCCTTCTTTCTGGATATCTAACAAGCACAAACATATAATGATAATAGATATTTTTCTAGGTATTATAGCTCACTTACCTTTGGAAATATAATTCCGAAGTCACTTCAGAATTTTCATTACTCTGTATAAAACATACCATCATATCAAATTTTTCATAACTTTATACGCTGCCATTATTTAAAGAAATTGATTAATATCAATTAAATAAAAATACTTAAAGAACGAAAATAAACTGGTTCTGGAAATTCAACCAAAAGTCGATTAAAAAACCGGTAAGATATAAAAATATTTGACATTTATTTTTGTGTCTTGTAATAACCATGACCTACTATAAAATTATGCATTTAGTTTTAGAAAATTTTCATTTATTTGCGTGTTTTAAAAAAAAGTGCATACTGTTATATAATTTTGAAACGTTTAAAGAAAGACACATTTTATAGTATATACATATACAGGGTGTATGGAAGACTAACACCAAATATATACCAAACGCCATTGGCCTCAAGCGGAATAGTTTGATTAAAAAAAACAATCATTTTGGAATTTGCAAAAAAGTTGATATTTTTCAGCCCCCCGGAGAAAAATTTAAGCTATATCTTTTTTTGTGAATTAATTAATAACCCTAGCCAGTTAAAATTTTTCACTCAACAATTTTCTTATGCATATATTTCAAATGCCCCTTATTTCAAGAAAAATGCCAACAATTTTACAAAATTTGGGATTTGACGATAAAATTTGATCAGTCACAAAAAAAAACGCAAATAAAGGATTTACTTTTGAAACTTACATTTTTTTCTAGAGGCGCTGCCAAAAAAATCAAATTCCAATAAAAACATTCTTTACCAAAATAATTTCCTTGAGCCCAATAACATCTGGTATATATTTGCTGTGGGTCCCAAATCTAACTTTTTAAATAAAACATTTTGAAAATCTTAAAGTTGTCTCTGATTACATTACATGCATGTTGAAAAAACGGAAAAGTCAATATCAGAATTTATTAATAGGGAGACCAATCCTAGGGTCCGGTGCAAGGAAGTTAAAGGTGTATGAAGAACCAATGCTATGGCCCATTCGATCAAAAAATGTCCAGCCCAGTATGAAAATAACTGTCAGAGTTGGCCCCGCCGATTCTGCGCAATAAGAAAATTCCACGAAATAATTTAATGTGTTCTCTACTTACACACTGATAAATCAGTGTGTAGTTAGGCAACACATTATACTTTTATGAGAGCCGTAATGGTCTTAGGTTGTCTAAGGTTTTGATGCAAGGGCGCGAGCGGCGTATGAAACTATATCCGCGCTGTATCGTCAACCGTCGTCGTCTCATCATTCGTCATTTTCGTTGTGGTTTGTGCCCTTTCGCCGATTGTTTTGCTTTTGTGAGTACCTATATTTTGTGGTTGCAGAAGTTTTTAGATTGATAAAAACCTTCTTATTTTAGTGATTAGTGTTTATTAAATTGTGACTAAATTTTGTGTTTATTGTTTGTTACTTATAATATCGTAAGAAAATGATTAGAAGTTGTATGGTTTTTTTTGCAAATCCAAGGGTAACATACCCGGCATTTTTACTTTAGGTAAGTATTTCTTATATTTAAATTAGGTGCTTTTATGAGACGTAACGTTAGGTAACCAAAAAAAATAATAATATATCAATTATGAATAATAAAATAATGAAAATTTCATAGGAAATAGCAGTGAGAAAAGTAAGGCAATCTTAACTATCTTTTAGATGATTTCCACAATGTTTGTGTATTTCTGTAGATTATTAAAAAGAAATAAGGTTTACATTAGGTACTTTTATTTCATTTAATAATTTAGTACATTCTTTTAAAGGATCAAAATTATTAATTACTGGGCAGACCAGGCAAATTTTAATTTATACAAGCCCCTCTAATTGAATGAAAGAAAGTACAATTTTATGCTAAAGTTCCTTTTTGCTTTTTCTGTATTTGTTTAAAAAGAAATTAGATTTTTGGTTTCTTAAACTTACATTATCAACTTTTTAAGCTCGACATACTGTAGACACATAATATTTAACGGATACTATTACAATGGATACCCAGGTACCAAAGGTTACTAAACATTTTTAACCACTGTTATTCCGTCTCATAAATGTTTGTTATTAGTAAAAAGTATATGCCCAACAAAGCAGTTATAAAAATTTTCACTTTTTAATGTACAACCAGAATCTTAGGATTAGATTAAACTCATTTACACTATCTTGCCCTTCTTTTATCACAAAATTGGTGATAAGTACATGAAACTATCATACAATGTTTGAAATTTATTTTAAAAAATTGTTTTTATTTATTTACAAAGATTTTTGTAAAAAATACAAAACTCTCAAAAATATCGACCATTTAAATAGAAGGCTTCTTTCCATATTATATCAGATGATATAAAATAATATTACAAAAAAATTTTTTAAATATTCTATGGTAGTATCGTTTAAAAACCCAAAAAATTTTTGGGGAAAAAAAAAAAAAAAACGTAAGTGCTTGAATTTGAATTTGATGATGTCAACTTTATAGATAAAAAAAAAAATTTTATGGAAGTCCGGCTCTGACCTACTATTCATTCCCAAAACCCCCGGGGGGGGAAACCCCCCCTTTTCCCTGCCCTGCCGCCTGGACAATTTTTTTCTTTTGGGCTTCCATACACCTTTAAATTTCCCTTTGGGCCCCCGGGGTCGTTTAGCCCATTTGTTTTTAAAAAAATAAAATTACAAATAAAAAGAACACTTTTTTTTTAATAGTCCATTTTAAAATAAAAACCCCCTAAAAAAGAAAACCCCAAAGGGGTAATGCTTTTAAGCGAGAAAAAGTTTAAAACCATTCCACGTGAAACCCGCTAAAAAAGGCCCCCCCCAAAGGGTTTTTGAAAATTTTTTTTTGGACAAAAAAGAAATCTACAAAAATGGTCCTTTTTTTTTCTGCAACACCAATATTTTTCGCAAAAAAGGTCGTCAAAAAAACCATAACATTCCACACGGGATAATGGGGTAGGCAAAAAAAAGCAGATGGGAAAAAAATTTTTTATCAAAACGAAAAAAAAATGGTAAAGGGAAAATTTTTTTGGGGTCATTAACACTTGCTAAGGTCCCATTAAAAAAAAAAATTTAATAACAAACCTTTTTTTTTAAAAAATATTAATAAATTAATGGGATACCCCCAAAAAAATTGTAAAAAAAAATTTTAACCCCTTTTTTTTTAAAATTCGGGAAAAACAGAATGGCCCAAAAACTTATATGCAAGATAGGGTTTTTTCCCCTTCCGATAAACATTAAATGTTTAAAAAAAAGGACATTATTGTCCGAGTAAGGAACAATTCGTCCGCCCGAATCCATGAAGATAGCGGATTCTAGCGGTAGAGCGGCAGCTGAAATGATGGGATTTTGGGGGCCCGTTATCGGGAAAACTATCGATTTTTCAAAAAAAAATAGGAAAAAAGGGGATCTTCATTTTTGTTTAAAAAAAAAATTTCCCCAAAATTCGCATATTTTGGCAGATATTAGCGGGAAACCCATTTTTGGGGGCCCTTTAGGGGCCATTTTCAGCCCTTTCCCACCTGTTAATGTTGATATAGTTATTTTCTTTTAAAAAAAGGGAAAATGATACTTTTTCCGCACGCGACGCCGTTGCCCCCACTCGAAGCGGAAATTCGGGCAAGCAGTCAAGTCAAGAAAAGTCATTTTGGGAAGCGTTAGGAACCCAAAATTTTTTTTCCCCCCCAGCGTCAGATAATACCAATATTAAAGCAATGATTATTTTTTAAATTTTGTTTAATCTGAAAAAAAACTACTACAACATATTTATAAATGGGAATTTTTTTGTTGATAACATTTCAACAAAAGAACAAATTTTTAGATATTGTAAATTAATTTTCAGAACCTGAAATTTCATTTAGCGGGGGGGTTAGGGAAAGGGTTATTGTACGGCTTGATGAAGGTTGACTTTGCTAGGGGGGGAGTTGTTCATGGTCAAATTTTATTCGACATATTTTTTTCTGATTTGTGGGTTATCAATGTAGCCCCAGCTACAGCCGTTGATTTCCAGCCCCCCAAGGTTTTTTCCCCCTTGAAAAACCCGAGGATCGACGAAAACTATGTCCAGTGTACTCTTCTGGGTTTTTTAATTTTAGGTATGCAGCAATTTCTAAGGCATTTTACCATTGAATTTATTTCCTCACATTGGTACTGCATGTCCTTTTTTTTTACTGGGCAAAAAAGTCTTGGGGGGGATGTGGTTTTCGCAAATTTGCATATTTACGGTACAATTGCAGATAAAGTCCGTTATTTGTTTCATCGGACACTAAAAGATTCTGGAAGTGTTATTTTTACTGTCAGGGAAAATTTTTTTCCCCAAAAAAAAATTATCCTGTATGTCATCAATCATTATTTTTGTAAGTTCATCTCTCCTACAAGCACCGGCTAATCCAAAAATTGTAGCAACTTTTATTAGAAGGTAAAAATTATCAGGTGCTTCTTTCATGAATCTTAAACTTCTTTTTGCTGAAAGTTTTTGATTTTTTTTTGGCCCCGGGGGCCCACGGGTGTTTAAGTGTGGGTGTTAGCTTTTTAAAATGAACAAATCAAGGTTCCTTTTCACTTTTAGGACACATTTTAACATAGAGTACTTACTCCATAAAGTATTAGGTTTATATGTTTTTTGCAAATCCGGGGAAAAAAGGCCAAGAACACTTTTTTTTAATACTTTTTCCTGAATTATTCCCAAAGACCTAAAAATTGCCTACAAGGGAAAACTGTAAGATTTATTTACACTTTTGGCCCCTTTATTTAAATGGGCTATTA
>JAHBCN010014827.1:0-21926 GCA_019359885.1 Listronotus oregonensis
CGATAAAAAAAACTGCATTTGTGATTAGAAAAATGCATTTCCGAAATGCATTTTAAAGTTTCAATTAAAAAATTTATAACGGGTGTATGAAAATCCCCCCAAATTTTTACTGGGGGTTTTCAGGTCGCTGAACACAAATATAAAATTATCAAGAGCCTACGGAGTACCTGGTCCCGCTAAGGATAGGGTAGAAGTTGTCTTCTGGAGTGTTACAATTTCTCCTAATATCAGCTCAATTTTGTTACTCGGGTTTTTGAAGTCGCTGAACACAAATATGACATTAATAAGGACCTACGAAATACTTGGTGCGCGCTAAGAATGACGTAAACGTCGTCTTCTGGAGTTTTACAAAAAATTCTTCTAATATCAGCCCAATTTCTTAACTTAAGAGGTTTTTGTTGTTGCTGGACACGAATATGACATTGACAAGGGCCTGCAAAGACCCGAGCTAAGAATGGTGTAAACATCGTCTTCTGGAGTTTTACGACAAATCCTACTCATATCGGTCCAATTTCTTTACTCGGGAGTTTTTTGTGGTCGCTGAAAACGAATATAATATTGGCAAGGGTCTCAAAAGCCCCTCAGAAACAAAATTGGGCTGATATTAAGAGGAACTGTCGTAAAACACCGGAAGACGACGTTGACACCATTCTTAGCGCGCACCAGGTAGTCCGTAGGCCCTTGCCAATGTCATCGTGTACAGCGACTTCGAAAACCTCCGAGTAACAAATGTGGGCTTATTTTCATCATTATTTACTTAGTTATAAATTTTTTATCATTGCAAACTTTTAAATGCATTTTGAAAATGGCACTTTTCTATTGTTCAAATGCAGTTTTTCATTTCCCATTAATTAAATTTGTTCACAAAGTTTGTAGACGTTCATACGAATCGAATGCAAAAAACCGCATTCAAATCCATCTTACTGCACAAAAATTCCCTCGGGTATTTCTTCGTTTCCTCGACTATATAAACGGTTTACGTGATGATTTTTGATTTATTATTATGCAGAGCTTTATAACATTAAAATTATTTTAATTCGACTCCTAGTTAGAAATTAATCACATGGCAAGGTCTACGTAGTGACACAGACAACAAAAAAATAGCCTTGTTTTTTTTAGTTTCCAGACATAATCAAAACATACGCAAAGTAATATACATTGTATGTATATGTGATTAACATTATTTTTAAAACAACATTGGGCAAGAGGATTAATTTCAAACCAATCAATTTTTAATCAAGCAGTGTATTTCAGAACAAAATATATATCGCACCTTATAATTCGTATAAGATATCGCATGTTTATGTCAATTAACCTACGCATATGAAATGGATACCACTTATTTTTTTAAAAATAATTATTTTTATTGACGTTTTTACACGATGTCTAACTAAAATTGTTAAATTATTTTTTAATAGGTTCTATTATACAGGGTGTCCAGATAAAGTCGTCCTCCGGCGATATCTCGGGAACCCCTCATCGCATAGCTTTCGGAAAAAAAAATTGTAGTAGAACCAGCCTCGAGAAAATGCTGTAAATTAATTTCAAGTTTTTAATTCCACCGCTAGAGGGTGAAAAACTAAGAACAAAATTAAAAACACGAATAATATAAAAATATGCCATATTAACTTTCGTCGTTAATAGTTTTTTCACAAATTATGTAAAAAAGAAAACTTTTTTCTTTTAAGCGTTTTTCCCTAACCTGTCAAATATAGGGAGGGGGAGAAGCGAATGTACATTAAAAAAAAATCCATAACTTTTTCTCGGGTTAACCGATTTTAATAAACTAGGTTACGTTTGAAAGAGCTTTTACCAAAGCTTAAGGTTAAAAATTGGTATAATTAATTTATTTTTTGTTTTGTCAATAGAGAAAGAGCAATAGAGGCATTTAAAAAATTTTTGAAATAAACGGCGAGCATAGCCTTTTATTCTACTACCGAGCCTCGGTAATAAAATAAGACATAATTTAAAATTACTTAGTAACCATTAACAACACAACTACTAATAATAACCATGAACTGCGATAAACAAGCACTAAATTAAAAATCATCAGGTTTGATAAACAATGCACTTGTCACTTTTAACGACCCTGGTTTTTGTGATTTTTGACGTCCCTGCAATCTCGATAAAAACGCCGCGTTGTTTATCTGACAGCTTAAAATAGGAAAGGATTCGAGTAATGCAGTTTTTTGGCACTTACTTACTTACTCACTCGAGAATTAATTAAGATATCGAAATGCGGTTTGCACTGGTATCTTGACTTTTTATGCTATTTTTAATGGTCTTATAATAATAATAATACCATTGTATTTAAATTTTTCAAAGAAATTGGCAAAACTTATGTCTTTGACACAAATCAGTCTCAAGGGATAAAACAAAAAAATAAATTAACTTACCAATATTTTATCTTAAGTTATGGTAAAAGCTCTTTCAAACGGGATCTATTTTATCAAAATCGGTTAAGCCAAAAAAAAATTATTTAATTTCTTTTAAATGTACATTCGCTTTTTCCCCCTCCCTGTATTTAACAGGTTAGGGAAAAACGCTGAGGAGAAAAAAGTTTCCTTAATTTACATAGTTTGTGAGAATACTATCAACGACATAAGTTAATATGGCATATTTTTAAATAATCCGTGTTTTCAATTTTGGTCTTAGTTTTACGCCCTCTAGCGGTGGAATTAGAAACTTAATAATAATTTTCAGCATTCTCGAGGCTAGTTTTACCATAAATATTTTTTATCAAAAGCTATGCGATGAAGGTTTCTCGAGATATCGCCGGTCGACCTTATCAGAACACCCTGTATTGTGGCTAAGTTATGACTTACATGGTCTTCTTTGTGATTCTCGCCAAAATGGAACCGCTTTGGTCCTGGTCTCAGGATACAGAACTGTGTGTGTACAGAAACTTTTGACTCTTACGACCTTGCAGATCGCCTTGAATACAAAAAAAAAAAAGAAAAAATAGCCAAAAAACCGCTTAAGAATCAAAACACGTATCAATGTTTTGGTAGCAAATCTAGCATCAGTTAAAATATGAAATTAATCTAAAAATTAAGTAAAATAAAACTATATTTTTTTTGTAATATTTTTAAATAATTTAAAAACTTTTTGTTGTTAATTTTGATAAAATATAACCAATAACTAATAAATTTAATATTCGTTATATCTTTAAAACACAAAACACTATTAGATGTCAAATTCCAGCCCTAATCTCTGAAGATGGAATTGTCTCCACCTCCAAAGGAAAAGCCGAACTATTTGCCAAACAATTTGCTGCCAATTCTTACGCTTAATCCTCCTATTAATCTTCTCTTCAACAGTTCTCCCTGTCTCTCATAAAATGTCCGATTCAAAGTCAGGATTCTTTCTTCTCTCTTAATACTAAAATCGGGCTGATGGCATACCAGCAATCGTCCTAAAATGTGCTCGAGTTTGCACCATCTTAACTCGCTCTTTTCGAACTTTTACAACACGGGCATTTTTCCGAGAGTTGGAAAAGCTGCACGTGCAACCTGCCCAAAAAGGATCCTTCCCTTCTAACTATAGACCTATATCTCTTTCTTTCCGTTGTTTGCAAGGTAATGGAAAAATTCATTAATTCCCAAATCTTAAAGTATCTGGAAAAACATAAGATCTTACATGATAGACAATATGGATTCCGGGTCACAGTAGATCCACAGCTGATCTTCTTCCTTTATCTCACACAACTGGAACAAGTCCTTGAGTTTTTGGTGAATCCCAGATCGTTGCTCTTGACATATCCAAAGCTTTCGATCAGGTCTGGCATGATGGGCTTCTTAACAAACTTCCTTCTTACGGTCTTCCACCTAGTTTGCTCTTGGTTTCCATTTTCCTTTCAATCGACGTATATCAGTTAGTGTAGATGGTCATTCCTCCAGCTTCTACCAAATTAATGCTGATGCCCCAGGGCTCAGTGCTGGCACTCACGCTGTTTCTTCTACACATTAACGATCTTCTTCTTCCACAATCAATCCCATTCATAGTTTTGCTGACGATAGTACCCTCCACTCTAGTATTCAATTTCTTAAGCCACCGTGTAATTTGATTTTGAAAACAAGCGCAGGTCAATGCAGATGTCTCTTTCACAAGACCTCAAACTTATCTTGGATTGGAGCGCCAAAAAATCGTGTTCAGTTTAATGCCTCAAAAACACAGTCATGTTCGCTGTCGCGAAAAAGTCTGCGAATGCTCATCCCTTACATATGAGCGGCCAAGTTCTGCAGAACAAAGGGGTCGGCGTTACTTTTGAGAATAACCTCAACTGGCACAAACACATTTCATCCATAGCTTCGGCAGCTTCAAAAAGATTGGATTCCTCTTTTCGAGCCAGAAAATATTTCTCTTCTTCCAATCTGTACACTCTGTATGTATCCCAAATCAGACCCTCTTTGGAATATTGTTCTCATGTCTTTGGCTCCCTACAACACTTAGCATTCTGGACTCCATTCAAAAAGAGCTGTTCGTCTTATTAATGATCCAACGCTCACAGAAAGGCTTCCTCTTCTTGGACATCGTCGAGCTGTAGGGATCTGTCGCTCTTCTATAGGTATTTTCACGGCTTCTGCTCAGAGAAATTGCCAGTATTATTCCTTCTCTGGCAGCTCCCAACAGAGCAACACGTATGCAACTTTTATGCATCCTTTTACAGTTCAGTTAGAGAGGTCCCGAACTTCCCGCTTTCTTCGTTCCTTTATTCCTAGAGTGTCAAGACTATGGAACCTGCTGCCCGCAGAAGTTTTTTCCTTCTCCTCCCAATCTCCAAAAATTTAAGTCCCGTGTGAACAAACTCCCTCACCACACTGAAGACACCCACGGACGTTAGTACTTAGGCATCAGCCTTCGTGGACTGTCCCAAGCTAAAAAAAAATAACATATAATAAACATTTAGTACAACTGAAAACATAAAGGATATTATTTATAGAATCCCTTGTGATTATAATAGATTATATATTGGTGAACCTTTCATACCATAACCAAACGCATAAATAACAATAATTATACGTATGTATATTAAAAATACAGAATTCCACAAATCAAAAATATTTTTACTTGTATTTGATAATAACGACAAAATAAACGGAAATCATTTAGTATTATAGCAAGGGAATTTTGTTCTACAGAAAACGTAAAACAAAAGTAAGTTATATCATTTTATAAATTTAATTGTGTGACCTTAATCAGGAAATTTAAATAATATTTGGTTAACTTTGGTTGATGCTGCGTTTGTTTAAATTTTAAATGTATAAACTATATGATTAAAGTCAAAGTGTCATAAAATAAGTGATATCCTATATAAAAATTAGTTGCTTGTTTACCCAGATACTTCACCTTCAGCATTAATTCCCTAAAGCACCCTTGTCTCGCACTTTTATACACTTGCCAAGAGAATATTGCCAAACCCGAAATATTTTTTATTTTTTTTTCTCTTAAAATAAATTTATATAATTTATACAAAAAGTTTTAAAATATAAACTTTATATTTATATTTAACTGCAAAGGTATATTCTACATTATTTTTTTTTATAGAGTTACCCTCTAAATCCCTTCGTTCTGTCAAAAGGAGTTTATATTTTTTTTTTTAATTTAGATTTAACGTGCCTCGACTGCTATGGTCATTGGCACAATAACAATATTAATTTCAAGAAATCAGTACATGTAAGATATTTAACAATTGAATATAGATTACTTTAAGCATATTCTATGTTAGTTTGACTAAACTAAATATGATGGTACATATTAATGTCCTTTAAAAAAGCTATAACATCTTTGTACTTTGCAGGAGCACATAGGTTTTCTTTTAGGTCTCTACTGAGGTTGTGTTTGCGGCGAAACTCATCGTGTTGTGGGCATTCTGAGAAGATGTGCTGTACGGTGAGTGTTCTGTTGCACAAGTCACAAACAGGAGGGTTACCAGATTCCATTAAATAACAATGTGTCTTGCGGGTGTGTCCGATTCTTAATCTTCGCATTATTATTCTGTCTTTTCTCTTCAGGAATGGCATATCAAATGGGGTGATTGTAGGCTGAATTGAATAAAGTTTAGTATTTGAGTGATTCCAAAGGTTTTGCCATTTGCTTTTAACCGATTGTCCTATTCGATTTTTAAGATCATTCTTAAGCTGGATTTCTTCAGTTGCTAAGTTCTGGGCCAAGGCACCTTTGGCAGCTTGGTCAGCCATTTCGTTACCCAGAATACCTACATGTGATGGTATCCAGACTATGGTTATTGAAATTCCTCGGTTAGCAAGATCTTGACAAGTATCATGTATGTTTTGGGCTAGCGGATGTTTGGTGTATATGTTACTAATACTGTGTATAGATGAAAGAGAGTCAGTGCATACTGCGATTTTCTGGTTTGAGCCGGTAATCGATTTGAGTGCTGAAAGTATTCCGAATAATTCTCCAGTATGAATACTGCAGTAATTGGGAAGTCGGTAGCTGGAAACAGTTGTGTTTATTGTGGTAACTGAGCAACTTACGCCATTATCATCTTTCGAAGCGTCTGTATATAAAATATGTTCCATTTCATCTGAATTGATTAGTTCCAAAAATAATTGTCTGAAGATGGAGTTTGGAGTTTCTTGTTTATTGTATTTACTTAAAGATTTGTTGATAAATGGCAAAACTTTGGTCCATGGAGGTCTGGTTGAAATGGGATTGGAAAATGTAAGGTTGAGGTTAATGTCGCCTATTAGGCTGTGTAGCATTTTGGGAACAGAATATGGACTTCTTGTCATATGGTTTGCATGTTGATGGGTTGCACTGAAAATATTAAATATGGGATTGTTGGGGTTAGCAGAAACTCTAGCAGCGTACGATAGCAGAAGGTATTCTCTTCGAAGGGATAAAGGCATCTCTTGGGCCTCGCGTTGGATGGATATAACGGGACTTGATCTAAAGGCACCCAAACGATACAAAGGACTGGTGTTTTGCACTGTGTTGAGGATTTTAAAGTGGATTTGCTAGCACTTGAATATGCTATGCTACCGTAATCTATTTTAGAGCGAATTAACGCTCTGTATATTCTGAGAAGAACTGTTTCCTCTGCTCCCCACTGATGGTATGATAAAGTTTTTAAAAGGCTTATTCGTTTTAGGCATTCTGACTTGGTTTCCTGAAGATGCTGCCTCCATGTAAGTCTGCTGTCAAATGTTATTCCCAAGAATTTATAAGTTGTTACTTCGTCTAGAGTTCTATCATTTAATGTTATTCGTGGGATCTGATTGTTTCTTCTACGGCTGAATTTAATAACTTTGGATGTCGAAAACTTAAAGCCTGTTGCTCTTGACCAGTGTGATAGATTATTTACTGCGTTTTGAAGTATGATGCAGGTAGTTGCAGGTAGTTGCTGTATTCTTTCCACTGCAATAGTTTAGTATATAGTTTTATATTGATATATTGATTGATTGAGTTTTATATTGATATATTTATAAAATGTGTTTGGTCATGCATAGGGTTATATGTAGCCCCGAAAATCCCTATGTTTTTTTAAAATATTAAAATTATAATATTTTTCACAATGATTCTTGTGTAAAATAATATTATTTTTTATCGGCAGTTTTTCACTTATGATACGTCTTAATACTGTTAGGCCAGGTACTTTTAATAACGGAAAATTATTTTCCGAATAATTTCCATAATAACAATTATTGTTACAATTGTAACCATGGAAATTATCTGGACAATAAAGTTATCTGATATTAAAAGTACCAGGCCTTAACGTAATTAAAAAATAAATATCACTTAATTAGCATAGTTTGCTTAAGTTTTAATTAACGTCGGTGTTACAAATATTTACGAACAGTACTACCTACAGTGTGAAAACTAAAAGAGCTTTTTCTTCGGTAGTTACATTTGCGACCGAACTTAGTTTGTTCTTAAGTGACTTTTCTTAAAATACATTTCTCGCCTTCAAATCTGTATAATCTGTATGTATCCCAGATCAAGACCCTCTTTAGAATATTGTTCTCATGTCTAGGAAATGGCGTCTCCTACAACTCTTAGCATTCTTGATTTCATTTAAAAAAGAGCTATTCGTCTTAATAATAATCCCACGCTTATCTGAAGGCTTATTTCTTGCCCACCGATAGGCTGTAGGAAAGCTGTCGCTATTTTATAGGTATTTTAACGGCTTTTCTCTGAGAAGTTGGCCAGAATAATTCTTGCACTGGCAGCTTTCAACAAAACAACAGGTAGTGCCACTTTTACTTATCCTTTCACACTTTAACTTAAAAGGTCCCGTATTTTCCAGGTCCCAACTATGGAACTACTACTCGCTTATGTTTTTTTTTTCTTCTTTAAATCTGCAAATATTTAAGTCCACTTCACGACACTTAAGCCACTCTCAGTAATTAGAACTTCAGCCTTTATGGACTATCCCAAAATAAAAAGAAAAACATTGGTTATCTTAAAGGTCTATTTAGTTATACAGTAAAAAAACGCAGAGGACTGGAACATAGGACAATCCTGGAGCATTTTGGGTGTACCAAAAACCCGCACGCATTGCTTACGATCAATAAATTTTTGGTAAACAAATTCATAAGAGCGCGTCGGCCGGCAAAGCGATCAACTCAATACGTTTTTTCCTGAAATAATTTTTACTATCAGCCTCGAAGCAAGGTTTTACTGTGTCGATTATTTGGGCCAAAAAGTTTTTTTTTAATAAAATAATAATTATTAAAAAGGATTTTTAACTGGAAGAGAAAATTAAAATTATTAAATGGTATCACCGTGAAAATCCTGTTAGGGAATTAGGGAATTATTATTAATTTATTTCCAAACCCGGCCGACCCCGATTTCCACTATTCACCGAGTCAAAAAAACCCTTTTGACATTTTTTTGTTATCTCCAAAAAAAAAAAAACATAAAAGTGTCCCAGAAGAAAACAACGAAAGGAAAATGAAGAAAATGGTAGTGAAGTGTTATTAAAAATCCTACAATTTTCATTAATACAATTGCAAAACAAGTTAATTTGAGCAGAAGATCGGGGTAGAGTGCGAGAAAAAATGGATACCGATCCTACAAAGTAAGAAAAAACCCATGAAATTTTCTCTGATGATCATTTTAGACGAATGCAATTTTGTAAACTGTAATGGAAATGGGAAAAAAACAATGATTTTTTTTTTGGGGCACGTAAAAACACAAATTTTTGGTTTCCAAAAATAGGGTAATAATCACAAGAATTGCAATTATAAATTGAAAATTTTTTAGGGTTATTACCCTCAGCATTCTAGCAAAAAAAGTCAGGAGGCGTTTTATGGCAACGGTTATTGTTTGCTCAAAAAGGTGGTTTATTTGAGCATCTTCGATAACTTAAAGGTTTTTTTTATTTTTGTGCTTTTTATTTATAGGGTCAATCCTGGGTTACCAGGATTTGGTTTTTAATCCCATTATTTCCAAACGGAAATCCAATCCCGAAACATTATCATTGTCTTTAGATTTTGTGCTACCTAATACTTCTTTACTTGGTTAAAAAAATAAGAAATGCATGCGGACAATAAGGTGGATATGGACGGATCTATCATTGCTTTTTTTAAAGTACATTTGTAGTCAATTGGACACCGGTCAAGCGTTATCATGCAGCAGAATGACTTTTTGTTTTAATAACACTAAAATCTTGGATTTTTATTGTCTTTTTTTTGTTAATTGATACAGAACGTTTCTGTTAGCGAATTATCTCCAACCGTTTTTAAGTGATAACTAAAAATTATTCTAAAAAGCTGCGACTTACAGGCTATCCGTTATTTACCGAAACGACGGATTTCCACGGTTCATCAATGGCTGCCAGAAATGTCAATACAAGGCTTGCTAAATACATTTTTTCAGTAGGGTTCTTTATGAAAAACACAAGACCACAAAAAAAATTGAAGGTCCAAAAGATTTGACCACGGTATCTTTATGTTTTTGGGGTCGCTAAATCCAAATCAGTTTGACCCCATTATGTCAGGGTCAACGGCGTTTTAAGGTCAAATCGCAACCAAATTTGAAGGGGTCAAACTAACCACGGATTCGGATTTGGGGGCCTTATAAACATAAGTATACACCCTTTAAATTTGGTTGCGATTAATTTTGCAGATTTGCCCTTGAAATGTTCTTGATCCTGACCTAAAGTTCTGAAAGACCTGAACGTGGTATCTTTATATTTTTGAGTACCTGAATCCGGGGTCAGTTTAACACCATCAGATCAGGGTCAAAGGAATTTTAAGTCAAATCTGCAAAATTAATCGCAACTAAATTTGAAGAAAGTATAATTATGTTTTTAAAGTCGTTGCATATGAATCCGTGGTCAGTTTGACACGAAAGGATCATGGTTAAGAGATATTTTAAGGTCAAACTTGCCAAATTATAATTTTACAGATAACAGATATACAGTATACACTCTTCAAATTTGATCACGAATAATTTTGAAGTTTCCCTGACCCCAACCTGATGGGGTCAAACTGACTCTGGATTCGGATTCAGCGACCTCAAAACATATAGATACCATAGTTCAGTCTTTCAAGCTTTTAATTTTTTTTATTGGGCTGCGTAATTTTGCAGATTTGACCTTGAAATGCGCCCGACCCTGGTCTAATAGGGTCAAACGGTTTCGGCTTCAGCGACCCCAAAAACATACAGATTCCATGGTCAAGTCTTACGGATTTTCAGTTTTTTTTTGTGGGGCTATGTTTTTTTTGCTTCAATTGTCAATCCTAAATGGTTTTCAACCATTTGTAGCCAAAGGTCTTTGGTGATAAAAGAAAAACAAATTAACGCCGTCAGATCATTGTTCATCAAAAAAATGCCAGTTTCAACACATCTTCGCTAACTCCTACTATTTGACCTCAAAAATCAATTTATAGTAAGCCGCCGCATAGTTCTAATTTGGTACCAAATGGCTTATTTTTCTTCCCGAACATTAAAAATAATGTGTATGAAAAAGATTTTTGTTTGCAGAAGAAGCCACTGATGCATTCAAAAGTTCTGTTTTGGACCTGTCTCAAGCGGATTAAAAAAATACTTTCACAACTTATTCGAACGCCGAAAAAGTGTATAAATAATAAGGGACAATATTAAAAACAAAACAATTAAATCATTACCAATGACAATATATTAACCAAGCCACTACTAGTATCCATTAACTGTTACCTTAAGATCTCTTTACTATTAATAATATTTTTAAGATTACTTAAGAATGCACAAAATTCTCTTTTTGTTTAATATTTTTTAAGCGTGCCTTGCAGCAATATTTTAGGTGTCGCAATAAATTTTGGCCAGATGTATTTTTCTTCTTTATCACTCTGTCCAAACCTTGCACTGCCTAGGTCTAGTCTTTCTGACGATTCTTTGGACTCCGACAGACCTGCATGGCATGATAAATGGTAAGTTTCCTACTTATTGTATTGTGTATGTTCAGTACCGGACTAAACATGTTTGCATGTTTAAATCTTATCAAAAAATATTTATTATTTTGGACGCCAGTTTGACGTCGTTGTAAAAAATATTAGAAAATGTTTGCAATGCTTGTACAAAAATCTATATATATATATATATATATATATATATATATATATATATATATATATATATATATATATATATATATATATATATATATATATATATATATATATATATATATATATATATATATATATATGTATATATATATATATATTTAAATATACAGAGTATTCGGAAAAATGTGGTAAATCTCCCGTATATGAAAAAAAAACACGGGAAAAAGATTACCAAGTTCATATAAACTTTTCCTTATAGGCCTTCCCTTTGGAGATATTGCCTTCCAAAGGGCTCCGACGATATCAAGAGTTTTTCTAAACATAATTGTTGAACCTCTAGGTTTATTTCAATTAAATATTAATAAGATTTAATAACAAGTATGACTCCTCAAATTACTGTCAAAGGAAGTGTTAAAAATTACTCACAGCTACACTATACATGCTAATCCTAACATTTTCCGAAACAACTTCACTTTATTTACACTATTACGGCCGGTGATGATCGCGTTGTTAAATTTAGCAATGGACTTAGCAGTTTAGAATGTTTAACAAAACGTCATTGTCAGTTTTATTCAATGATTTTAGTAGGCAACCTGTCAAAATCTGACATTTTGTTAAACATTCTAAACTGCGTTATCAACTTAGCAAATTGTTAAAAGTTAACAACGGTTTAGAATGTTTAACAAAATGTCGAATTTTTTGACAGATTATCTACTAAAATCATTAAATTACTGACAATGACGTTTTGTTAAACACTCTAAGCTAATACCCGGTTGCAGAAAGCGTGATTATTACTTTGAATGGTTAAGGAAATGTCAGATTTTGACAGATTGCCTACTAAAACCATTGAATAACACTGACATAAGGTTCTGTTAAACATTCTAAACCTTGATTAACTTTTTTGTGCAACCCGAAATTGGTCAGGTGCTGATTTGACCTTTGATCATCACTCGGCCGTTAGTCTGTTAGTGATTCAGACTTTACAGGCCCATTTTGAACAATCTTAAGAAGTTTTTAACTAAATAATTAACTTTTCATTAAATCTATCATGTTGATGACGGGAGAAAATTCCTCTGTTTCATATTCAATGACCCGACAAAACTTGGGGATTAACGGTGTAAATTGATTGATTGATAATCTAAATACACAAGTTGAGGTTTTGTCCGCCTCGACACTGCAGCCTACAGGGCTTGTTGTTATCTCTTGTGTATTTGTTTCAGTTAAAAAAGGTTTGACACCTTAGACAGGTGTAGTAGCCCTTTTACTGTTCTTTTCTGGTCTCCAGCCTCCTGATGGTTAGTGTCCACCATGAGGTTTTGATTTGTTCTCCAGTATATGTAAGTGGAGGGCACACATATATGATGTGGTACCCATAATATGGGTTCTTCTCTATAGATGCCCATAGTGTGCAAATGTTTTCCTTAGGGTGCAGTGTCCGGTTATTAATCCTGTCACTATTCTAATCTGATTCCTATTTAGTTTTTAGTAGTTCACTTGTCAATGCTTTCGATGGTGACTTCAACATTGATTTAGCGGAGTGTGATTTTGCCTTGGAATGTGGTTCCAGTATGACTGATGTTGTGTTTAAATCCACCGAGTCATGTAGCCACGAACCGAGGCTTTTGGAATTCAAGAAACAGGTTCAGGACCCACAAACATTGCTGCGGAGCCTCGCCTGGCCGGGAGTCTGCATTTTCATTGCCCTGTATTCCCTTGTGTCCTGGCACCCAGGAAAGAGAATGTAACTTTTTATTTGTGGTTAGCCAGGTTTAGGAAGAGCATTGCAGACAGTTCCAAAATGACACTTGAGTTGACTTGTTGAGATGCCAAAGCTTTTATGGCCGCTTGACTATCAGAGAGAAGACAGTAATGTCCCTGCCCTTATATCTCCTCTCAAGTTCTCTCGCAGACAAAGTTCAGGTGTCATGCCATGTATTCCTGCGCCGGCTCCATTGTCAGTCTTGGATCCATCGGTATACCAAACCAAATTTTCGAGACTGACCAGGAGATCGCTCACTACCGCCCCAGGTAAGCTGGGTTTTGTATAGTCTGTGTGTATTTATCCGTTTTGGCATTGTATCACTGCTCATCTCAAATATTGAGTTTGTGTTGATACTGCTCGTTATTCTGCGTGTCCTAGGGCAGGCCCAGAACACCAGTTGCCGTTGCATTTCAGCCTGTATGCCCCAATCCTCGCCTCCGCCTTAATAATTATACCAAGAGGGGAGGCTTAGTAGGAAGCATCAATCAATCAATCAATCAACAGTGTAAATCAAGTGAAGTTTTTGAAAACAGTTAGGATTAGCGATATAAATAAAAAGTTCTAAATTTTTAGTCAGACGTTAAATTTTTGTAAAAAACCTTGTCCAAAATTTGTATCAATACAAAGCATAAAACAAGGAGATTATAAGTGTCACAGCCTGTCGGAATAAAATAAAACATTTTTTCCCGGGGACGTAAAACACAATCTTGTAAAACATTCGGATTTAAAACTTAAATTCCAAAAATTTGTTAATAGCAGTCAGACCATCAGTGATGTGTATGAATGTCTAATTAGGTAAAACTTAATTAAAAAATAAAATTTAATTATACCTATTTTGCAGGTCAACAATCTCTTAAGTCATTTTTTGTCTGGTCCGGTACAGTTAAAAAAACCTTTATTATAAAATGAGCTTGAACAACGCATGAACCCATTTAATTTTTGTTTTTTATTTACTATACTTTTTTGTGCTTGTCCTAATATACATATTTTTAATTCATATCAAATAGTATAAGCAAAGTAGAGCAAAAGTTTAATGACCCTTTCCAAAGTAAAGTTAAATATTTCTAAGAAATATTTATATAAACAGAAGAACAAGTAACAAAATAATTTTTTGTCCCAAAACGGTTTGGTGGTATTAAAACCAAACTCAGGATCCAAATTGATTCTCCTGGGGACGAAAAAGAATTCTTATTTACAAATATTATTTACTCAAACCATAATAATCTCACATCTAATAACATTATTTATACCCTTCGACTTTTGCAAAATATTGGAGATAGATCTCTCACCAATAATATCAATTTAAAAAAGGATTATATTAAAATTTTTAATCAGTTCTAAAAATAAGAATTTAAGAAATTATGTTTCTTTTGTCCTAATGATTAATATGTCTTTACGCTATCGTTGCACTTCCATTTCATCATGCAGAAGCGTAATATTTATTTACTTTTTTTTCATTATTATAATTGGTATGATACACACAAAGTATATGCCCATCATGAAATATTATTACACAGCTCCACAAATTAAAAAAAAAATTGAAAGTCCGAAAGACTTGACTAAGGTATCTTTATGTTTTTGGTGTCGCTTAATCCGAATCCAGGGTCAGTTTGACTACCTCATGTTAGGGTTAAGAACATTTCAAGGTCAAATCTGCAAAATTAATCGTAACCAAATTTAAAGAATGTACACTTATGTTTTTGAGGTCGCTAAATACGAATCTGTGGTTAGTTTAAACCCACCGGGTCATGGTCAAAAACATTTCAAGGTTAAATCTGCAAAATTAATTGCAAGTAAATTTAAAGAGTGTATACTTATGTTTTTGAGGTCTCTGAGCACGAATCCGTGGTCAGTTTGATCTCATCGGGTCATGATCAAGAAATATTTTAAGGTCAAATCTGCAAAAATCATAATTTTACAGATTTGACCATGAATTCGTATTCAGTGACCTCAAAAACATAAGTATACACTCTTTAAATTTAGTTGCAATTAATTTTGCAGATTTGACCCTAAAATGTCTTTGATCCTGACCTGATGAGGTCAAACTGACCCAGGATTCCAAAACATAAAGATACCATACTCAAGTCTTTTGGACCTTAAACTTTTTTTATTCTGTTGGGCTGTGTTATTTAATCCTAATTATCACTTGTTGCTATTTTTTGACGATTTCATAGTCTTTAAAATTGTGTGACAAGATACTTATAAAAACTTTTATATTCACAGTATTGTTAAAGGATTTCCACCAGTTTCGCCTTACATTGGAGTCAGTCCAACGCTTTGTTATTTATTGAAAGAAAAAAAGCCTCTGTGCTGTTTGCAGCTTGCACAGGTCTGTGAGCACTGTAACTATAGGTGAGTTATTTAATTTAAAAAAAAAACTTACATAATTAAAAATGTTGAGTTAAGCTTTATCTGTTTTTAGTTGAATACACGAGGTTTTATTACTTTAAAAAAAAATACGACAATAATTTTACATAAAATGTGTGCAAAATGTTGATATACCGGGTGTTTCAAATTCGACTCTCACCATTGGGATCTCGGAAACTATAGGAGATACGAAGATGGTTAAATTGGTGCAAAGTTGGGCATTTATGTGACCAACAATATACTGTTTAGAAAGTTTGAAAATTCCGAGTAATTCCGGAGATATCCGGAAAAATACGAAATTTTGGAAAATCGTTTTATTTTTTTCCTGGGTTTTTTTTCAACGAATTCCAAAATAAATAATACATTGGCATTGTCACTTTTTCCGCTCTATCGAATGGTGTTCATAGTTTTGCAACTCGACATTTCGTTTTTGCGTAACCATCATCAACTTTTTTTTTCTTATGGACGCCATATGGGAATTCCACAAATTTGAATGGCCCTTTTTATCACATTTTCAACGATGTATCATAAGTTACCCTTGTTGCCTGGAAAATCCGAAAAATTAACTAGAATATTTTTATAACGTAGTTGGCTTTGATTTCTCAAATCGGTGACGTGTAAATGACATTCTGTGGATAGAAACCTCGCTGAGTATGGTTCGTTTGAAAAGCCCAGACAAAAATATAGGGACAGAATGGATGAGGAAAGTAAAGAAAGCATCGTAAGTGAGGTATAATTAATGTTAACATTCGTTTTAGGACGCAAAGTACCTAATCGATTATCTATTCGGAAAAAATGTTGACGAACGCGGCAATTTTCAAATACATAACGGGCATGCGTCGACTTTATGACTTAGTTCGAATTTAGGAATTAGTTACTTTGCGATCAACTGTAAAAAAATATTAAACCGTTTATGAAAAACTAATACATATTTTGTATATACACTGATTTGGATGTTTCTTCGCACACGTCTGTTTGGAGAGAGATTAGGAAAAGTGGTTTCAAATGCTACAAAATCCACATATCGCAAAAACTGCACCCTGGTGATTCTGAAAGGCGATTACAATTTTGTGATTGGCTACAAAGGCGACCCGATTTTCCAGCTTTTCTAGAAAATGTTATTTGGACATATGAGAGCACTTTCACCAATTGTGGAATATTTAATCGAAACAATGAACACATTTGGAGCATAAACAATCCCCGGCAATTTCGAGAATTACGACCCCAAGTGCGATTCAGTCTTAATGTCTGGGCAGGCATTTATAAAAATAGAATTTTGGGACCTCATTTTTTTCAACGGAAATTTGAACGCTGAAATGTATTATCAGTTTTTGACGTCAACTTTTGAAGACTATTTGGACGATTTACTATTAGCAAACTAAAACAGTATTTGGTTCCAACACGATGGTGCTCCACCTCACAACACAAGACAAGTATCTGATTATCTTTCCGAAAGGTTTAGTGACAGGTGGATTGGGAATAATGGGCCGGTAAGATGGCCAGCTAGGTCTCCAGATCTCAATGTCCTCGATACATTTTTATGGGGTACGTTGAAAAACCGAATTTATGGGCAAGGCGAATACCAAAATATCGAGAGAAGAGTGGCGATTTGTTTAGAAAATGACGGGCAGCATTTTGAACATTTGTTATAATTTTTTAGTTCTAGTTTTTAGTAATTTTCTGTTATTTAAACCATTCGGTTATCATTTTGTTGTCTAGAGGCTTTCAAACGAACCATACTCAGCGAAGTTTCTATCCAATAATTTGAATAAAGTTCGAAGAAGTTGTCGTCTCTCGGGATACGAGTTAAGATACACTTCCGATGTTTTCACACTGTTCCTATCATTCTTGTTATAAAGTTTTACCATATCTCGTTTTTCTTCATTGGTGAATTCCATTTTTAACGACACCACAACTGACAGTAAACACAGAATTTCATTTACACGTCACCGATTTGAGAAATCAAAGCCAACTACGTTATAAAAATATTCTAGTTAATTTTTCGGATTTTCCGGGCAACAAGGGTAACTTATGATACATCGTTGAAAATGTGATAAAAAGGGCCATTCAAATTTGTGGAATTCCCATATGGCGTCCATAAGAAAAAAAAAAGTTGATGATGGTTACGAAAAAACTAAACGTCGAGTTGCAAAACTATGAACACCATTCGATAGAGCGGCAAAAGTGAAAATGCAAATGTATTATTTATTTTGGAATTCGTTGAAAAAGAAACCCAGGAAAAAATAAGTATACACAGTATAATAAGTATAACAGTATATTGTTGGTCACATAAATGCCCAACTTTGCCCCAATTTAGCCATCTTCGTATCTCCTATAGTTTCCGAGATCCCAATGGTGAGAGTCGAATTTGAAACACCCGGTATACTACTGTTGTAAAGGCTTGTTAATTTTGATAGCTTATATCTTGGCAACCAATCTACCGATTAACTAATTTGGCATAATAAAAGAAGCGTCTTTTTGCGTACTTTCAAATGATTTTTCACTTATAAAAATAATAATTTCAATTGCAAAATCATGTTGAATAAACAACCATCAAAAAAAATATATATTTTTTTAATAGATTGGTAATTTTTTGTTTTTAATCTAAATTACTTTTGGATCTGCTAAACTTAAATAAAACAAATATTTCAATATGTTTCCTTAGGTTTCTGACCTTTTTCTTTGAATTTTACGAAACTTTTTAAAGTTTTCTATTTAAGAATACAAACATCGAAAAATGTTTTTGTATAGGGAGTATATATTAAAAAGTCTTTCTTAGAATATACAAAACAGGCAAAACCCACTTGCGATTAAACCCCTACGCACTTCGTTCTTCGTTAATCCGTTTTACTCGTATTTCTAGAAAAAGCTCTTTAATCTCCCAATATAAGGCGTAAAGACAGTTAGATATATCTGATTTATTTGGGTTTAGCTTGTACGTCACTTTATGCCTTTTAATAGGCAGCTTTACAACAATATTTTAATAAAAAAGAAAACCATGGTTTAAGTTGATTTTCTAGAGAAGCTGTTCACTTTTTGTGTTTTAAACACAAGTTTCTTGATTAAATAATATAATAATCAATTAATAATAATAAAAGTAAAATACTAGGCATAAAATGTCTCTTACTGTGACAATTGTTACTTACTAAGTACAAGGTTAGACACCAAAACAATTTTGACATGTTTTTAATTATGTCGTTATTAGGACACTTTTTGGCCACCAATATGTTGCCACCTTTTTTTTGTTCGATCGTCTTTTGTTTTTTACTAACTAACCGATTTTTAATTATATATGGTGACCATATTTGGTTTTTTAATATTTAAATAGCTGTACAGCACTTGCCACTAAACAGTTTAAAAATATTTTTTAAAATCATTTTTTACAATACATTTGGCATTAATTTCCCTTATAAAATTTTAACATGTATTTGGTGTATATATTTAAAAAAAAGCAATAATATTTTTTATGTTTTACCTATCTATTATTGATCTATAATACCTTAGAAACGGAATAGTTATGATAGCAATAATACCTGCTATCACACCTAGGCATTATAAGCGGGCATTATGATAATGCCCGCTTATAATGCCCTAATGCCAATATGGAAATTTTATTGCTTATCCAATTTTATTTCTCTCACAATAAAGATCAAGTTTATACAAAAAATAATTTTTTCTTTAAACAATACAAAAAATTAAACTTTATTTCCAAAATAAAAATTACAATTTTGAAATGTCCCGGAAAATGTAGCTGATCCCACTATAGAATGGTCGGTTTTTTTTTGTGATGGTAGCAGCGGTGGTAGCACTAACGCTATTTTGTATAGAAGAACAGTCCATTAAAGAATTTTCAATAGTCGATACGGAATTAACCTCGGAATTAACTGAATTGGCAATCATTTTGGCTACTTTGTTTTTGGATGAAATACTTTCTTCTATATATCCTTCAGCTACTGAAGAGCTTTTCCATTTCCCATGTTGTTTTAGCGTTTCAAACGAAGCACTTGCCTCAACAAGAAAAAGTTGACGATGTGCGACGCAAACAGTGGCCGGTGTAAGCTTCTGCATTATCCAGTTTTAAAAATTTTGCGATCAATGTTGGGACGCTTCCATGGTATTTTTTCCATTGGGTTGTACTGTACATCGACCCTTTCTATAGGTAAGAAAGAATCTTCGCTCCTTTATTCCAGCTGGTCTTAATGTTGTGTACTTTTATTAAATTTAAAGCGCCTAAATCTTCTTCAATGATAGTAAAACTTTTTGAAGGAAGTTTTAGTTTTTTGGTACCTTTATAACCAAGACTGTTCCTCTATCTTCAATGTCATCAATGGTCGTTTTGACCAACTCATCTCGTCTTAAACCTCCAAAAACACCCATTACCAATATGACTTTGTGTAGCAAGTAGATATCATCAGGAGCCTTCTTAATAAATTTTAATATTTGTTCTCCTTCCAAAACTTTAGACTTCTTCGGGACGTATCCTTTTGACTTAACTTTTAAAAAAGATATGATACGATGGTATTGCGAAATGTCTTATTTTCATAGACCATCAACGTAGACCTTAGGTGGAATACTTGTCCAGAGAGAGTTTGGACTGTATTTTTCCGACTAAAAATAATAAAGTTTGTTAAACATATGTATTAAAATAAAATCAATAACTTACCAGTTCCTGGAAATATGCCATTAAAACGTTTTCGGTTATTTGAAGAATTGCGTTCGCATCTTTCCAAATACCAAATTGCCATACTCCCGATCATACTGTTGCCTTGATTTAACTGGCAAAAGATTTTCGGTCGCTTTTATGGCCTTTTCTCTTATATTTTGTGGAATTTCTTCCATTTTGAGAAATCGTTAAATAAAAAAGCCAACTGACTAACTGACAGAAACATCAAAGTCAAACTTAACACCAGTCATTATCTACTTACGTATACAGGTACAGGTGCAACTTATTTTTTATATTGCGAATAAATAATGTAATTAGTCATTGAAAAACTCTTTTTTTGGGGAAAACATAAAGCATTGTATAAGGGTTTACTGGACTATAATCCATCAGGCGAAATCTAGCCCTCGGGCCAGAGGCCCTCGGGCTATTTCGACCTTCAGGGCATTATAGTCCCAGTAACCCTTGATACATAAATAGCTATAAAAATATTATTTTTCTAATTTTGACATAAAAAGTGACATTTTTTAAAACTGACAGGCGTATTGAAACGTGTTACTTGTCCGCATTAGTGTTAAAAAGTAAATATTTTTAAAACTAGTTGCGAAAAGTCCATTTCATCACCAGTTGCACAAAGAAAATATGAACAAATATTTAATGAAAAATAGTAGAATCGTACGTTAATTTTGATTTTTCAGGGATCAGACTCGACATTGCAATTTGAGCAGCTTTCTTCACATTACTAGGGACATCTAAACTTGATTCCGACATTTTTTGGCTTAAGAAACGTACAAACTTTCTGACACTAACTATGTCACTAAAGACGCCGCTATTTGAAGAACTGTTATATCGATTTTTTTTTCATTTTCTTGTAACAAAAACAGTTTCATTTAAAATTAGAAATAATCTTGTATGGAACACGATAGGAAAAGTTTATTTTGCGTAACACGCGCTATTTTGCGGGCTTTCGCTACGCTCGGCCCGCAGAAATCGCGCTCATTATACTAACTGAAATTTTTCCTAACTGATTGCATAAATAACTATTTTTAAATTCCTTAAAATGCGAAAAAATGTAAGTAGTAATTTTTTTATATATATATATATATATATATATATATATATATATATATATATATATATATATATATATATATATATATAAAGCACTCTACGTACTTTTAATATTACAATCTGGTCAAAGTTGACCAATAAGCAATTTGTCCTAACCTAAATTACTAATGTCCTTAAAATTAAGAGCTTACCCTACGATGTCACTTATTTTTTTTTAATTAAAATGACGCACTTAACATAAATGCAGTACACGCACAAGCACTATGCTCTGCTTTTCACTAAAACACTTAAACCAACTCAAAGGGCTTCTTCCGCTTAAGTCTTCTTACTAGGTCGGTGTTATCAAGGGCTGGATGGCCTCGATATTCACATGATTATGTTGGTGTTCATGACGTTCTGCTACATTCTTGATTATCTTTTCCACACTTTCCATGCCCAGGTCCCGATGGAGGTCACTGTTCCTACGTACCAAGGAGCATCTACGATGTTCCTTAGTACTTTATTTTGGAATCTCTGGATTATTTCGATGTTGCTTGTTTTGGTACAG
>JAHBCN010014828.1:0-21939 GCA_019359885.1 Listronotus oregonensis
TTTAGTACGTTGGTCGCGAATTTTCGCTCGACCGCTAGGTTCACAGACATTTTTAACAATGTTCTCCAAACTTATATGAAAATGGGGAATATAAATTTGTAGCTCCTAATTCAACTTTAAAGGCCTTTTAAAAAAACCCCTCATTTCCTAAACACCCTTACAAGATATTTGGCAGCTCAAGTATATGTTATTAACTTTATTTCCCAAAAAATCAGCCCTTAATATTAAAAATTTAAAGGGGAAAGATACGAATTTTGAAAAAAGGACTGTTTGGGTTTTTTTCCCAAGGAAGTTTAAAGGTGTATGGAAGCCCAATGATGTTGCCCATTCGATCAAAAAATGTCACCCAGTATGAAAATAATTGTCAGGAGTTGGCCCGCCGATTTTGCGCAATAACGAAATAAATTTTAATGTGTTGCCTCCACACTGATAAATCAGTGTGTAGTTAGGAACAAAAAACCATTATTTGAGACTGTGGTTTTTTGGGGCAGATGTTTCTTTGGATTGAAAAAACCTTCTTATTTTAGTGATTAGTGTTTATTAAATTGTGACTATAATTTTGTGTTTATTGTTTTTTACCTATAATATCGTAACAAAATGACTAGAGGTTTATGGTTTTATCTTGCAAATCAAAGGGTAACATACCCGGCTTTTTTTACTTTAGGTAAGTATTTCTTATATTTAAATTAGGTGCTTCTTATGAGACGTAACGTTAGGTAACCGAATAAAAATAATATATCAATTATGAATTATAGAAAATGAAAATTTCATAGGAAAATAGCAGTGAGAAAAGTAAGGCAATCTTAACTATCTTTTAGATGATTTCCACAATGTTTGTGTATTTCTGTGGATTATTAAAAAGAAATAAGGTTTACCTTTAAGTTCTTTTATTTCATTTAATAATTTAGTACATTCTTTTAAAGGATCAAAATTATTAATTACTGGGCAGACCAGGCAAATTTTAATATATACAGGTCTCTAATTGAATAAAAGAAAGTACAATTTTATGTTAAAGTTCCTTTTTGCTTTTTCTGTATTTGTTTAAAAAGAAATTAGATTTTGGTTTCTTAAACTTACTTATCAACTTTTTAAGCTCGACATACTGTAGCAATAATATTTAAGTTACTGTTACAATGGATACCTAGGTACCAAAGGTTTAAACATTTTTAACCACTGTTATACTGTCCATGGATGTTTGTTATTAGTGAAATATAGGCCTAAAAGCAGTTATAAAATTTTCAGTTTTTAATGTACAACCAGAATCTTAGGATTAGATTAAACTCATTTACACTATCTTGCCCTTCTTTTATTACAAAATTGGTGATAAGTACATGAAACTATCATACAATGTTTGAAATTTATTTTTTAAAAATCGTGTTTTTATTTATTTACAAAGATTTTGGTAAAAATACAAAACTCCCAAAAATATCGACCATTTAAATAGAAGGCTGTAAAGTGGCGCCATCTATTCTTTCCATATTATATCAGATGATATAAAATCCAATATTACACAATAATTTTAAATATTCTATGGTAGTATCGTTTAATAACCAACAATTGTGTGCCAAAAATTAAAAAAAAACAGTGAATGCTTGAATTTGACATTTGATGATGTCAACTTTATAGATAGTAACAAAGAATTATGGAGTTCGGCTCTGACCTACTATTTTGCGCAAACTCCGGGCCAATTCCCCGATTCCGCTGCCCTGCACGCCTAGACAATTTTGTTCTACAGTATTGGGCTTCCATACACCTTTAAACTTCCTTGGTTTTTCCGGCTTTTCTCGATGAAAAATAGTCGGATCGGGATTTTTCAAAAACCATTTTGTAGGTTTTTGAATTCTCTTCAAACGGTCTTTAATAAGTAACGCGATATAGCCAGTGCTTTTTGTTATATTAAAAAAAAAACGAAAAGAAGGCCCTTTTTTAATAATTATTGTTTAAAAAAATTATCTGAAAAAAAATTGGTTGGATTTTTGATTTTAGGAATTTACAGGTTATTTCAAAAGTCATGGAGCAGTCAGATATCTGTTAGCATTAATTACAAAAATGACCTTTTTTTGCTATAATAATTGGACTATTGTCACTGTCTTCCAGTGTGGTTTTCAGATAAAATTAAAAGCTCTTGTGATATTTTAAATTTAAGAGCAAATCACCAGTTCCATCTTTTAAAAAGTAGTGTATGTAATATAAAAAACCATAATATCTATCAAAAACAGCCTTTTCTTGCTTTTTTGTATGTAAAAGTCTATAAAATTAGCCATTTTTTGTTTGAGAGTAAAACTGTTTTATTTACTTGTTACATATCGCAATAATAAAACTTTTGCAAAGAATCGAAAAACAAACAAAAATCGCTATTTGTTAAACTTTGTGGATTCATATATTGCAGAGAAAATCGGAAAAACCGCTAAAATTGGCCATTTTTTAAAGTGTTCATAAATTTAAAGTTGGTTTCGAAAAATAATTATTCATAATATATTGAATAACAAGGGTAAATGCAGACGCTGGCCGACAAGTGGTAATTTCAAATTAGAAAGGCAATTCAGCGAATAGTAGTTCACAAGTGAACGAAATAGGGTATTTTCACTCAATTGATATTGATAATGTTGTGTGTAAAAATTAAAAGTAGAAACACAATTAAGCAAAACCTGCTAAATAACACGGAAAAATACAAACCCCTTACTTTTCTTATTTAAAGGTTTAATTATCATTGTAATTTAAATAGCCCGCCACTCCCTAACCAATCAAATTCAACATGGATGCCAAGTCTGTTTAGGAACTATCGATATCGACAATCGTATCGATTTTAACGAAATCTAAATGCGAAATGCTTTTAGACTTTACACTAAAACACAGCCAGACTACCTAAATAGTTTCAATTGGAATAAAACATAAAAACTTACATCAAAATTGTTTTCACAACAATAATAGGCATGTCCTTTGGGCATTTTCTCAATACCTACAGCACACACCGGCTTTTCTCCTATCGTCTTGTTTTTGAAGAAAAGAATATTTTTGAAGATCCTAAACTCGGCCGGCTTCTGGTTTTGCAAATAATAACAATACACTTTTTCATTTTGAATAAAATAACGGAAATTTACTCGTAAAAGGGTTCATATCAAGGAAAGTTTGGCGATAATAATAACTATAGTAATAAATTGGAATATTTGGAAAGAACACACACTATTTACAAATTAGAAATTATTAATAAATATTAGAGGTTACAGGTTATACAGGTTGACATTGACAATATTGACGGGAAACGCCAACTTTGTATATGTTGCGCATATCATTATTTGATGACAGGCGTATCGAATAACAAAAAGCTGACAACAAAGCAGAAATTCCACCAATAGAAAATTTAGGGCCGTGACGTCACGGGCCACAAAATTCAAACTTAAAATTGATTTTTAAGGCGTTTCCGGAGGCCAAAAAAATCGGGAAAAAATATTTTTTGGCCTTTATTTTCATGGGCTTTGCAATAAGCCAATAAAAAAAAATCATGAAAAACGCCTATTGAAATGTAGGATTAATAAAAGTGTCTTTTATCTAATTAATCTTTATTGGTAGAAGGTCGTCTAGTAATTAAGTCAAGAGCCCTTTTTTGTATTTTTACAAAAAATCCTATGTATTTTTTGTTTGCGGGAAATTTAATTTTCTGCCTGCATTTATAGTGTTACAAATCTAAGGTTACATGTTGTAAAAAGGAGTCATAGGAAAAATTAGTATTTTCATTTAATGTTTACTCTTATCAAATTTTGGAAACGGCAAGTAATTAGATTTTTGTAAGTAAGAAGGATACAAAGTTTTAAGTGGAAATATTAGTTCGTATAAGTTCTTTATGCTTTTGATAAATGTACCGTGCGATCCATTATATGTGGACCCCCAGGTTTTGGCCTTTTTTTAATTTCAGAATTTTCATTAAATGGGATGGCTTAAAGTTTTTTATGACCTGAATTTGTTTTTCATGGTGTCAACTACCAACAAGTAATAAGAGTAAAAATTAAAAAAAAAATAAGTGTATATAAATATGAAAATAAGCTACCTGTCAATCTGTCTAGATAAATTATTGTTTTGACATACTCTTGTTGATAGTTGTCCGAAATTAAATAATTAGGTTATCAGTCAATATCGGTTATATCGGTCAAAATGGTTCATTTAGACGAAGAAAACGCAATATTGTCCTATGCTACGTTAGAAACAATCAAGGAGAGGTTCTTACGCGCACAAGATATCACAATGAATTAAATATAAGTAACCTTAAAATAAATGCCTTCAAAAGAATAACGAGATTGAAGAATGTCCCTGTATTTTTCACCTGCCTATACCATGCACAAAATATTTTTTTCGACATTTTTGCGACGGAATATCTTAAAAACTAATCGTTTAAATGCCTCAATTTTTATTCAGCCTATTAGAGAAATTTTCAAACAATGAAAAAATATAGACGGAAACTAGTCATCCTATTAAAAAAAAAAAATTGACAACTTTGCGATTAATCGTTAGTATTTAACACAACGAAAAAATTTTCAGGTCATTAAGAAGTTTGAGCTATCCCATTTAATAAATTTTTAGTTTAAAAATTCTTAAATCAAAAAATTGCCAAAACCTGGGGGTCCACTTATAATGGATCCCACTGTACATTTTCTACTAAAGAAACTGTGGTATTCCAGAACGTTAGGCACTAGTCTCAAGACAACCCAGAATTTTCAATACTGTTCAAAAATGAACTTGTGATATAAGATTTCATTCCTTATATTGGTATTATAGACGCATATTTATTCGGTATTTTTTACAATAACACCTTTAACAGAATATCCCAGTAGAATGGTTTAACCACAGACTTTATTCATATACAGTGCATTTGTAAATGTTACTAAAACAAAGGAAAATAATCTAAATTTTTTAAATTGTAGTAAAAATTACTCATGTAAGGTAATCAAAATATTGCACGCATTAACAAAAACTAAAACAAATCTAGAAAATCGTGAGAAAAATATACCGGGTGGTGCGTCGCCGAGCGGAACATAGGAAATCCCAGTAAATTTTAAGGGGGTCAATTATTGGCTTCCCTGTACATTTTACAGAAAATTTTTTTTTGAAATGAAGGAAAGAGCAAATAACGATTGGAATTTTTTAAAAAATTTGGTTTACCATGAAGAATTAGCACAATAACGATTTGAATTGTCTTTAAGAAATGAATGCTTTGTTTACCGAGAAGATATTCCATACAATGACGATTTAAATTCTTGGAGCCAGAAAAAACTGAACAATACCTTTTAAGAGCACAATTCCCTACAAATGATTCGTGGGCAAATGATCGGAACCATATGCTTGGACCCGCGTTGGATATAAATACAGAAAAACGGCTTTCGCTTCAAAGAAGGTCCAGTATCAATGATTGTAAGGGGTGCCCCCCAGCATGAAACAAAAAGTTTAAGGTCTTATTTGGTACATAGAAGGTACTAGTTTCACGAAGATCTATTTTGGGTCACTTAAAAAGTGTGGTTTATAGAAGTGTAAAATTTGAGAATCTAAGCCAGCTACAAAAGGCTATTTTGTTAGAATGTAATAAAATTTCGCAATATCAACTTAGCAACGTTAGAAATTAATTTTATGATCGGTTAGGATATTGTTTAGGTGTTAATGGGGGATTGTTTGAACATTTAATTAATTAATGTTTGTATGTAGTTCTCTATTATTTTTAAAACATGTGTTGTATTTTATTTCATTTTATTTTTCCACACCTAGTTAAATGTTAAAAGTTCAGTTATCTCTTTTTTTGGATCTATTTTCGATCTTCTGAGTTAAACATTTACAATTATTTATTACGATGGCTTTGAACTCGAATATACTGACAATACGTTTAATGGTTGAAATGGACCAGATGGGCTTGATGGGAAAATAAATTGAAAATATTTAAAATACTGCTATTGGTTTAATTAAATTCTAGTATAATAAAATTATTTTTTAATGATCGATAGCAATAATTGTTATTAGTTAAACTTAATTGTAACATTAAATAAAAGCTTTTATAAAAAAAATAATGTTAACGTGTCTTTTACTTTGAATGTAATGGTTGTGACATTGATAAAACGAAAAAAACATTCCTTGTATTCGGCTGTACGTCAGATTTGATAAAGCCTAATAACAAATTGTTTGCTGGTGGCTGGTATCTGTTTGGTTTTACCTGAACCGAAAATTTGGTAATTATGCAATTACATTTAATTGAATAATTTAAGATTCGCTTATTAAAAATTTTTGAAACGTGGCACGAGGGTTTGTTAGATTGGTCTCTTCAAAAAGTAATCTTACATTTTTCTGTAAAATGTTCAGGGGAGCCAATAATTAACCCCCCTAAAATTTACATGGGGTTTCATATGTTCCGCTCATCCGGTATAAATGGTTTTGTGGTAGAATCATTTTTATAGTAAAGGTAAAGTATTTTGTGTTAAAAAGGATTTTAATACTTTTCACCAAAAATTTCAAATTATATAATATGTATAATTTAAAATAAACATTTATAAGGGCTTTATTAACTTCCAATGTCTTATTTTTGGGTCATATTATTAGTAAAAACGCATACATTACCCAAAAATGTTTTATTACAAAAATCACAGACAAATGTACACCTAAAATTAATTTAAAAAACTAAGTCTTAATTCAATTTATAGTCTTCTAGGGTTCTTTATTACTAACAGTGTATTCAGTATGCTCTTTCTTAAAATACTCCTCAATTTCATGCAGAGTCTTTCCTTTCGTCTCCGGTAAACAAAGAAATACAAAAACGGTACCCACGAAGGCCATACCTCCATACACCAAAAAGGTTCCATCAGCTCCTAACTTTTCAAACATCTCCGGCATTGTTTTTACCACACTAAATACTGACATATAAGCTACACATGAAGCTATCCCACTTCCAGTACTTCTTTTTGCTAACGGCAGTAGTTCTCCCAGTAGGTTCCACGGTAGTGTTACGAATCCAGCAGTCACAAAAAAGACGTAGGCTACTAGAGAAGCTATTGGTACAAATACTAATAATGGAGAATTTATTGAGCTGTACATTCGTTGGAAATACATAGATGCACTAAGAATAAAGAGAGGGAAAAAGGTGCCTAAACCACCTATTAAAGCGAGTGTTCTTCTTCCAATTTTTCTTAAAAGTATACAGGCAACAATTGAGGCAAACAATCGGATACAGTCAACGATAAAAGTTGCTAAGTATTCGTTGATGTTATCTCCAAGCGTTTTTTTCATAAGCGTTACAGAATAAAAATTGACAGCATTAACTCCTGCCCACTGGCTAGTAATAAAGAAAACAATTAAAATACCCATCGGTTTCCAAAATTCTGGAGCAAGCAACTCTTTTAAGCGATGTTTTAAACTTTTCTCTTCCAGAGCCCTTTCATTTTCTTTTTGTTTGGCAAGCATTACTTCCAATTCTTGTTTGGAATCCCGAGAAGATCCTCTGAGCCAGAAAAATGATTTTTGTGCTTGTTCTTTGAGACCCTTCTGAGCTAACCAAGCTGGTGATTCTGGAGTAAAGATCATTAAGATCCAGCTTATGATGGGTAATATACTTGTAATCAAAGCGGTTAGTTGCCAAGTGCAAAAGGTACCTAGAAGATGGGTTACCAGGAGGCCAGTTGATACACTTAGTGGAATACCACCTGAAAATAATAAGACAAAAAATATTTAAAGATGGTTGCATACTGGGATTTAAAATAAAATCTTAAATTCTAATTTTAGTGAAAGTTTTAACAATTTTAACAAAAAAAAATAATAGAGTTAGGGGTGCTAAATATTATGGCTTTAAAACGTTATTGTTTTTTTAAAGAAATTTGCATAAATTTAAATATTTTTTTAGTTTATTAAAATAACTTTACTTTTAAGATAAAATATTGCAATATACGGATTTAAAATAGCCAAGAGATTTAGCTTTCTCTATACATTTTAAGAAAACAAAAGGTAAGAAACAATTATCACCTTCTTTAGTAACAGGCTCTGGTTTTTTTTTTATAAAAAGTAAGAAGACCAAAAGAAATACAACAAACAGAAGACAGATTTATTTTAATCATTGACGTATTGATTATCTTTTTTTTTTGATAAAAATATGTTTTCACGCATGATATGTGGGAACAGCAAAAAAAAGGAGACAGCGGAATCTGGCTAATAGGGTGGACGATGCAACAATTTGTTGCATCATCCACCCGTTGTCTTGATAAAAAATGATCTTTTTTTACAAATTAGGTTTTATATTAATAATCTTAAAAGATAGAAGGTAGCAGTTTTATTATAATTGTAAAACCCACAATTTTATCTAAAATAATGTTTACTCTGCCTTATAAAAAAACTTTTACTTTACTTTTACTGAATCTTTTTTGGTTAATCGTACGATCTTCAAAACCAGATCCCATATTTTTTCCACGATTTCTGGTATTGATTCACTTTATGGACGTCCTTTACGTGGATTAAGGCTTGTACGACCACGCCTCACTTTGACTAGCCATCTTTCTACTATTATAATAGAAGATGATGAGTCCTTACATACTTTTAAAAATCGGTCGTAAATTTGTTTTGGTGCTCTTCTTCCCTTTTAAGTGCCGTTTCCTGAACGGAGGTAGGCGACCCTCAACTGGAATTCCTCTCTGTCCTGTGCTAAACAGATAATCATACTGGCGTCCCCTGTATTAAACTATTGACGCAGATTTCGCAGCCAAGAGAATCTTTTACGCCCATGCTTCGACGTCCTTCGATTTTTTTCCCCAACGATTAGATGTAGAAAGCTGTACCTGATGTATATATGTAATATGGCCGAAATAAGCTGCTTTCCTTAGTTCTCGCTCTTTATTCATTCTCTTGAGTACCCCATCATTTGTCACTTGCTCGGTCCATGATATTCCTAATATTCGTCGGTATAACCACATCTCAAAAGAATCCAAACGTGACATAGTCCGTGCCTTCAGCGTTCACCCCTCAACTCCGTATAACAGTGTAGACAGTACAAGCATTTGGTGGCTCGCCATGAGCAGTCAGATTGAGATTCCGGTTGCAGAGTATTGTCGTAATGTGTTTATTTTAAAAAGGGAACTTCTGGCAAATTCTATTTTACTATAAATTTCTTCATCAGGATCAAATTTGTCATTTAACCAGCATCTCAGGTATTTAAATCTTCTACTTATTCCATGTTTTGAACTTCTATCCGTATCCTGATATTATTAATATTCACTTAATGACCATAAATTTTGTCTTCTTTATGTTTATTTTGGGACCGTAATTAAGACCAACAATATTCACTCTGTCTACCAGGTATTGTAGTTCTTTTTTTATCGTTAGTGAGAAGCACCTTATCGTCAGCCTACCGGATGTTGTTAATAGGTTTACCATTCACCCTTATTCCTACCTCCAAATCGTCCAAAGCCTCTTGGACTATAGATTCAGAATATAAATTAAAAAGAAATGGCGACAATATGCATCCTCCTCTGACGCCTTTAAGGATTTGTATATCCGATATTGTCATACTTCCGATTTTTATATGAGCTGACTAGTTCCAGTACAAGTTTTTGATAATCCTTATGTCCCTGCCATCTAACTCGATCTGTTTAAGTAAAGATATTAGTTTATCGTGTCTTACGTTGTCAAATGCCTTCTCATAATCTATAAAACATGCGAAAACACTTCTCTGCTAATCGAGGCATTTTTGGGTTAGCACCTGCATTGAGAACAAAGCATCTCGGGTTCCCAAACCATTTCTAAAGCCGAATTGGGTTTCACTTATGTTCTCATCAATATTTCCCTATGGTCTAGCGTGCAGGATAAGCAGAAATACTTTTACTTTATGATACATAAGACTTATTAGATGGTACTTATTGCATCTTTTGGAGTTGGATTTTTTAGATAGTATTACATATGTGGATTGTAGCCATTGCATGGGTATCTCTCCAGTATTGTAAAGCTACACCTTCCAAAAACAACAATTTCAACACTGCTCGATGTGCAATTTTTTGAATTAAAAAAATACTGGGACATGGCACGAATGAGATGGCAGATCTGAATAAAACATTAGAGGCCACTCATTAATAACGTAAGGATGATTTTGACGATTTTTGACCCCCATGTAGACGTACATAAGATTTCTCGAACTACCCTCTCTCTCTTCTTACTTAAGATTTAATTTTGTTTTTCTGATTAATAAAACGTTGTTGGAAAAAGGTCAATTACACTAAAACTCAAAGTTTTAAAATTTTAATAAACAATAAAATTTTCTAAAATAAGATGTATCGAAGTGCACATTATACAACGAAGAAAACCATTCAGCATCCAAAATAGAACTGGATTTTTAATAATAAATTTCGACTTGAAAAATATAACGGAAGAATGGGTTCCTCCACCCCCAGATAAGGGCATGTATAAATTTTCTTAACCCGTCTTCCCCTTCGGAACCCTTACGTTATTAATAAATGGCCCCTTACCGTGTTAACAAAAAGTACTACCATCTCTTAAAAAATAGTCAAACTTATTAAACAGCATGTTATTCACAAGAATTTTGTCTTAAAGAGCTCTAAATATTTTACAATTATCATATTCTAGATACCAGTAAAACTTTTCAAATATTCTTGTATATTTACTCACCTAATAGTACCCCTCTGTATTTTGGCTCACTAGTTTCTCCAATATATACACCTGTAGCTGGTGCTAGAATTCCAGAAGACAACCCAGTTAAAAATCTTCCGGTTAGTAGCATTTCCAGGTTTATAGCAAAATACATCATAAGCCAGCCTATAAAATAGGGCAAGCAAGTAATAATGTGAGTTTTCTTGCGGCCATATTTCTGGATAAATAGTCCACCTATCAGGGTACCTGCTGCCATTGGGAGGACTGCCAAGGAAGCTGAAAAAATAAGGCTGTAAAATAAAGGATTCCTAATAGCTAAAATGTGTTTTCGAAATATAATGGCGGCCATGATCAGAATAAAAAATATATATAATTGCTTGATTTAGTATGGTCTGCATTTTTTCATAGCGAGTTACACGTTTTAAAAAAATCTTATTAGTTTAATTAAAATAATCAACCATTTATTTAAACCAGTCGCTCGCTGCATAAAAATTTAGGAAGAAATAATCTTTCTATTGTGATTGCATTTTGTCGAATCGAGAAAAAGCTTAAAAGTACATTAACTTTACATAAATAATTCATCGATCCTCACATTTTAGAGTATTTGGAAAAACACAAAATTATACATAAGATACAGTGCGGATTTTGTCACAGAGGATCTACAGCAGATCTTCACACAACTGAAACAAGTCTCTTGAGTTCCTGGGTGAATCTCAGATCTTTGCTCTTGGCCTACCTAATGCTGAGGTGCCCCAGGGCTCAGTACTGGCATCAGCTCTATTTATACTCCACATCAACACGGCAGTACCCTTTACTTTACTATTTGGGTTTTTAATTGGCATAAACACTTATATACATGGTCACATCAGCTTCGAATAGTTTCGGATTCCTCTTTTAAGCCAGAAAGTATTTTCCCTCCTAAGATGTATATTATGTATGTATCTTAAATCAGACTTTCTTTGGACTATTGTTCTTATATTTGAGGAACGGCATTTCCAACAACTCTAAGCTTTCCTGATTCATTTAATTTCCTTTCCATCAACGATTGGTATGGGATCTATCGGTCTTTTAATATAATTTCTTTTTTAGTAGCTCCCAACTAAGCAATACGTAGTGCCACTCTTATACATCCCTTTACAATTTATCTTGAAAGGCCCCGAACTTCTTTTTGGCTAAAGTGTAGAGATTGTGCCTGCAGATGGATTCCCTTCCGCCTCAAACCTCCAATTCTTTAAATCCCGTGTTAATCAACTTCCTCTTACTTCACTTAAGGCACTCACGGTAAGTAGATACTTAGGCTTAAGGACTTTGTGGACTGTCCAAAAATTTAAATAAAAAAATCATCGAAACATTGCTGCGGTAAGAGCTAATGTTGCAAAGAATGCAAATATGTCGCTAAATCGTCGTTTTTAAGGAATTTGACTCCCAAGAATGACAACTTGGCGAATTTTTAGGAAAAATGTGACTTTATGTTCTCACAAGATGGTGCTAACTCAAGAACTAAAAAAAACATGATCATCAAATGCTTTATTTGTTTGGCAACGAGGGCTTAAGACTAACTTAAAAATAATTCGGATTAAAATACAGCTATTCTTGCAGTATTTTCAAAAAGCACAATCTTCTGTGGTTTATGGCATGGAGTGGTGGACCTTATTTTTTCCAAAATGAGGAAGAAAATGCGGTTTCAGTAAACGATGAAAGATTTCGAACCAAAATAACTGATTTTTTGTATCCACAGTTGGAATAAATAGATTTGGATGGATGGCATATTCTTCCCACAGAACGTTGTCACTTGTCAAGATTCTGGTGAAACCATTGATTTATTAAAATAAAAGTTTTTTTTACTTAACCCAAAAAGAAATGAGAAATTGCTTTCCCCAAGGAACTGCTATAACACTATTTAGATTATTTTTATGGGGTTATGTTAAGTCATTGGTCTTTGCGAAAAACAAACAAACGTTAAAAGACTTGATTATCAACTCAAAGGAAGGTCTATTTCTTATCTAGTGACACTCTAAGATAGCTTAGACCATCTTTAGAATATTGTTACTCATTCTTGATTCCATTTAAAGAATAGTTGTCCGTGCAATTAAGGATCCCACGCTTAGAGAAAAGCTTCCTTCTCTTGCCCACCGACGGGCTATAGGGGATCTGTTGCTTTTTGTAGGTATTTTCACGCCTTTTGCCTCAAGGAGTTGGTAAGTATAATACCTCCTCTGGCAGCTGCTCCCAACAGAGCAACAAGTAGTGACACTTTTGGGCATCCTATTAGAGTCCAAGTTGAGAGGCCCCGTTTGGTCCTTCATTCCTAGAGTGTTAAGACTATAAAACCTGCTACACGTGAGAATTAAGTCCTTTTTACCACATTAGGACACCCATGGCAAGTTAGTATTTAGGTCCTTAGCCTTCGTGGGTTGTCCCAAGATAATAAAAGGCTTGATATCTAAGTACTAACATACTGTTGATATCCTAAATAAAGTAAGAGATACTTACTGATATGGAACTCAAATATTTGGAGGTTTAGAAGTGGGACAGAGAGAGAGAGTGAAGCTATTAATAAGATTAATAGCTATGTTTTAAGTGGAATCCGAGTGCCAAGAGTTGTGGGATAAGCCATTTTCCAAGTAAGGTCTATTTTGGAAATACAGCCCAAGTGTACAGATTAGGAAAGAAGTAGTAGTTTTTGATGCGGGAAAAAGAAATCCAAGCTTTCTGATAGCTGCTGTCTCTATGCATTACAGCTGTTTATGCCACTTGCGGTGATTTTCGAAAGTAAAGCCCACAAGATGAAATGGTGCATGACTTGGTCACTTATATGTAGGGGATGAGAAGTGGTCGACTTTTTTAGTGATAGTGAAGATGGTTATGTCTTTGAGTCATTAAACTTAAATTTCGCACTATTCTACATAAACTTCTGTAACTGTTTTTTGCAAGAATATGTGAGGGTTTCTAGTAAAAATACTCATACAACTACTTTTTCTATCCTAAATAAAATATTTATCAAATACATCTTACCTACCCATGATGCCTCTTCTCGGTTTATTCTTATAGTTACATTTGTATTATTTGTAGGTACTTGCAACTGTGGTAAAAGTACTGCTGAGTACCCTAGAGTCATTCCTACCACTATAGTAAGAAGAAGCGGACCTAGGGCAGCTAAGTTCTAAAAAAAGAATGTTTAATAACATTTATGCTAAGCAGTGCTATATTTTGGAGCTTTTTGTAAAAAAAGTAAGAGTCTGCTTTATAGGTATTTTGAACCATAGTGACAGAAACTTTTTAAAAAAATTATTGGCTGCGTACTAGATCATCAAACATACAACGTCTTACTGAAAGTTCACATTACATGGATTTTTTTTAAATAAATTTTAAGGATCAATCGTATCCAGTATGTCTTTTTAAATAGTGAATAGTAACTGCACGCTGATAGGGTAATCGTCTCGAAAGTTGGGGCAACGCTGATTTTGACCAATTTTGGTATATGGGGATTTTCGAGGGCGCTGATTACGAACCTGAAAGTCGAAAACGTTTCGTTTTTGAAATATCCGTCATCAAACTTGAAAATCTAACTAACCTCATTTTGGTTATTCCTCCTTTTTGCACAATTCTTGATTTTTACACTAAATTATACAATATTTTATTAACTTCTTTTAAAAACTTGTTTTTATATTTATTCTACGCCCTTTTTTCCATTTAATATCAAAGTTTTATTTTCAAACGCCGTAACCATGTAGTATACACGACGGATTTTTCAGAAAACATGGCTTCCGCGTTTAAAAGTGAAACTTTGCAGTTTCATGGAAAAAGGTGTAAAAATAAATATCAAAAGACGTTTTTAAAGCGTGTTTACAAAATATTTTGTGCTAATTTAGTGTTAAAATTTAGAATTCTGTATAAAAGAAAGGGGAAATATGCCGGTGTGCAATATATGGAGCTAAAACTTTGTTATATAAATATAAAGAAAAAAAAATGATAGCTGTATCATGATGATATCATCCGTCTTTAAAGGGGTTGCTTGTTTCTTTTTTAAAACTTAGATTAAGTGTTCAACAGTAAATAATGATAAGTTGGAAATACGCTTATTCTGTCGGGGCTCCCAACTGTTTCTCAGAATATTTAATCTAGACCTTCATAAGGTCACGTATGTCAGCCACACAATTGAGAAAATCCTTAGAGAAAAGCTGCGCAGGCCTGGCCTAAAGAGTTTCAGTGGTGGTGTGTGTGTGTGTGTGTGTGTGTGTGTGTGTGTGTGTGTGTGTGAAAGAGAGAGAGAAAACTCCTTTGTTCTTCGGACTGTGAAGGCCACCGCCCCGTCGATGCACAGTTTTTCCTTTGAGCATTTCCTCAATGTGTGTCGCTGGCATTAGAGTTCTTCTTTGGACCTCAGGAAGTTAACATCACGGATTTCCGCGCTGTAGCTGTCGTTTCCTGAAGAAGCATTATAAAAACTCCTTTGTTCTCCGGACTGTGCAGGCTGCCGCTCCGTCAATGCATAGTTTTTCGTTTGCGGATTTCCTCAATGTGTGTCGCTGGCATTAGAGTTCTTCTTTGAACCTCAGGAAGTTAACATCACGGATTTCCGCGCTGTAGCTGTCGTTTCCTGAAGAATCATTGTAAAAACTCCTTTCTTCTCCGGACTGTGCAGGCTGCCGCTCCGTCAATGCACAGTTTTTCCTTTGCGGATTTCCTCAATGTTTGTCGCTGGCATTAGATTTTCTCTTTGGACCTCATGAAGTTAAAATCACGGATTAACGCGCTGTAGCTGTCGTTTCCTAAAGAAGCATTGTACGTTTCTAAGCGTGTGTGCCAAATGAAAGTCTAAATGAAACGCTGTATAAAAAAAATATATTGCACCTCCCCTCAAATAGTGTTACAACTGAAAAAAATAAACGTCTATACCTTAAGTACTTGTGCCTAGGTAAAATTAGTGTCATTATAATGTTAACCGAAATCAATGACGTACCAAGCACATGTCGTGTTGTGCAAGGTGGTTCTCTATCTATGGCCAACTTTCACAATATGTGTTAATTGAGTTAATGGCACACATTTTGGGATGTAGTCGTTTTTACGGTGTTTAACCCAAGGTTGTTGAGTATTTTTGTTAATTTCGGGGCAGTCTACGAAGGGTAAAGCCTAAGTACTAAATTATCGAGAGTGTAATTGCTTGATTTAAATGATCTGTAAATTAGCATAATAAGAGTGGACGTATGACATGCTGTGACGTAATTGTCTATGTTTTTGTAGTAATTTTATACTAAATAATATTTTTGTACTGTTAAAATTACTCTTAGTCAGCAATATTTCGTAAACTTTTCATTTCTTTGTGCCTATAGTACCAGAACTTCGTATTTTTTTATTCTGATAGTGTTACAACTAAAAAAATTTTTTTCATATTTTCAAGATACTAAATACGCAATTTGTACAGCTTTAAAAACCCTTTGAAAATTGTTTCAATACTTATTGTGCTTATTGTGATGGTTTTTGAATTAAAACACAAAAATGTTGGAACTTTTTTTCGACTAATAATGCATTTTTTTTGTAAGTCTCTGTATACATTTATGTTTTTTTTAATTACAATTTTTTTTTTAAATCCTACCTGTCTACTTAAGGACATTATTAATAAAAAATATAGTTCCACTACATAATGCTTTCACAAATACCTAAACTAAAGAGTTAATCAATGTTAAATTTGTGTCAAAAATTAACAAGTCAAAGCGAAATATTATTGTGTTTTAATTCTAAATAAACAAAAAAATACAGAGTTATTGTAATCTCTTAGTAAACTAGACAGGAGCCAAAAATATCTTATCTTGTGTAATTTTTGTTAGTAATTTATTAATTATAGTTACCATAGCAAATGTTTTAATTGGTAAAGCAAATAGACTACAACAATACAGGGTGGAATTTTTAACATAAAAACACCGGTCCATTTATTTTAAGTTTGGCACACTTTTTTCCTCTCTTCATAGAATTTACCTTTTCTAGTGGGAGTTGGTTGCTTTGTATTATGTCAGCACTTCAGCCTACTGGCTTATTGGACCATCCTGTCTTGTTATAGAAATCCGCTTTCCTTTATTAGGGCTAAAGGCGTTTAATACTGTTGATCACATTTTGCTCTGTCGAAAGCTAAGGGCGTTCAGAATTAATGGTGCCTTGTATGAGTGGCTCCAGAGTTATTTACATAAAAGAACACAAATTGTTACGGCAAAGGGATCACAATTGGGAAGTATTCTGATAACTTCTGATGTACCTTAGGAAAGTCATCTGGGACAATTTTTTTTGAACATCTTTATTAATTATATTGGATCTGTTATAAAACATTGTAACTTTTGTTATTCGCTGATGATATGACAATTTTTACAACTGTAAATTCACCTTAAGATCAGCAAAAGTTGCAAACATGTCTAGATGCAATATCTTTTTGGTGTACCAGAAATAATCTGTAGCTTAATATAAGTAAATGCAATTCATTGTCGTTCTATAGAATGCTTGACCCAATACCAGTACATTACTTCATCAGTGGCAGTCAGCTGGAGAGACTTGCATTCATGAACCTTGGTGTCATTTTGGATAGCAGCATGAGTCTTCAGCTGCTTTTTGATCATATTATTAACAAGGCACTAAAAATGTTGGCTTTCGTGTGTAGGATCACTTGTGAATTTAGCGGGCTCTTAGCGGTCAAGTGTTTGTACACATACTTGATGAGAACAATACTTGAATATGCATCAGTTGTGGTTAGTTAAGGTTAGTTTTAAATCTTAAATTTCAGCATTAATTGTCCGGAACTACTTGATAGATTTGGTATCTTTGTTCCATCTCGTAATACTTGACACCGTCTTACATTCGCTCCAAATTTTAGAAGGTGCAACTATGGAAGGCATTCTTCGGTCGAGAGAATCATTGGAGGTACAAACCGGCTTAATGTTGATTTTTTGATTCTTCATTGCTGCGTTTCAAACATCAAATGAAATCAGCCGATCTGTAATGTGTGTGGGATGTATGTGAGACTATTGCAAAGTTTTTGCAAGCTTTTTTGTATTGTATTTTGCTTATGTCCCAATTATTTAGTATGTTTCTGTATTTATCATATAAGTTAGTATTAGTATATTTATAAGTTAGTAATAGTAATTGTAATTGGGTTTGCCCGTGAATAAATAAATAAATAATATATTTCTACTAAGGTGTTCATGCGGTTGAGGAATTCCGCTCTGTATCTTTCCATATAGTATGTGCCTTTTGTACGAGACTGTTTCGTCCTCCTCCCCGCAAAGCCTGCATGTCGGGGACCGTTATGTATGCTTATTTTCTGCAAATGTTTTTTTAGATGACAGTGGCTTCTCATAAGTTTCTTAGAAAGGTTGTGTAGCGTTGCCTTCGCGTGTCTTTGACTAGGTGATGCATGACAACAATCCAGACACTGTTTTTGGAACAATTTATCTATTGTTGTATATAGTATTTATCGCCTGTTTTGATATTCCGAGGAGGCTCTAGGACTGTATGAGCTGGTCCTTGCTAGTTCATCTAATTCTCATTGCCTTCTAGGCCTGTGTGTCTAGGAGCCCTGAGGAATTCTGTCCTGTTGATCCTAGCGATAAGTTTTTTTAGGTGAATCAGGAAATTTGTCCTGATTTTAGATGTAAAACGATATCTAGGGGAATGCGTTATATTTTGGTTGTGATATCCCCTTTTTGACATACTCTTGAACACATGCTTGGATAGGATAAATATCCACCTAGTACACTGTTGCCTGCTTGCCCAATGGAAAGCTATAAGTGTCTCTGGGCCTTACAGCAAATACACCAGCACCCACTCAATCATATGTCTTTAAAAAATCGGTGTACCAAACCAGGCCTTTTCAGGGAAAGTGATGGAGGTGTTTCCTTGTTGACTTCCTGGTGTTTAAAATCTTTTTCAACTTTTTTTTTTAATATTTAGGTTACTATTGTAATAGCTTGTTGAAAAGGCATAAAAATGATTGGGATTTGATATATTATTAGGAGCATTTCTTTTAGGTACAAAAATGCATTAAAGTAATTAAAAAATATTTCCGTATTTATCTAAATTAAGTATTTAAAATACAACTTTTTTGAATTTTTATCGCATCCTGCTTCGTTTACAAGATAAATTATAATGTATACCACAAATAATTTTTATAATTAATTTAATTATATCCAGGTTATTGGTTTTTCAACTTATCTGTGTCAACGATTTAGTTATTTTTAGTTAAATTGTTCCCAAATATGCCTGAAATGTTTAAAAATGTGTTTGTGTGATAAATAGACTAAATATGTTCTAAAGCTTTGTAGCGAATTCATGTTCCAATTTTTGGGTTCCTCGCCTGGAAAGTTTCTAAAGAAAGGGACCACTTCGGTTCTGGCCTCGGGGTATAGCGAACTAAGTGTGCTCAATCCTATTGACCCCTATGTACTGGCAGACCGCCTGAAACAGAAAATAAAAACGCCCAAAAAACTCAAAAAAAAACAAACTTATCTACATTTAGGTGACAAGTGAGCCGACGTTATCAAGATGAACGTTAGTGAAAAACAAAATAGAAATTAAAACTAATTTTGTATGAATTTTGGCTTAAAAATTTTGGAAATTCTATCTTTAAAACACAAAACACTATTATGTCTCAAGTAACAAGAACAATACAATATAAATGGAAACACAAAAAATGTTATTTATAAGACCTCCTGGAAATGTAATAAATTTTATATACGTGAAACTTCCAGACCATTAGCCAAACGAATAAAAGAACATAGAACATATATTCAGAAACACAGAGTTCCACAAATCAAAAATCTGTCAACACGAATTTGATAACATCCACTTAATAACCTGGAATGCTTTTAGTATTCTAGGAAAGGAAACTTGTTGAAAAAAACGTAAAATACGAGAAAGTGCATTTATAATATTAAATAAAGATAAATGTGTATTATCAACATATGTTAATTTTAATAAGCATGGTTACGTATGATTGATGCTGAAGTAATTTCAGGTAAATTTTTTTTTTTAAATTATAAGTATACCAGCCGAACAAACTACATAGTTTGTTATTTATGACAAAACATCATAAATATTAAAGAAGCTCTTAGAATTTTCTAAATTTTTAAACCATTCTAACAAATTTAGTTTTAATTTCTATTTTGTGCGTAGAAACGTTTTTTTTTTTTTTTGTTGGTTTTTTTCTGTTTTAGACAATCTGCAAGTTCATAGGGGTCAATAGGTCATAGGAGCACACTCAATTCTCTATACCCCGGAACCAGAACCGTAGTGGTCCCATTTTTAAAAAACTTTTCCGGCAAGGAACCCAACAAAAATTTATAAACGGACATGCAATAAAAACGTTTTAATTATTTATTTCTTAAATAAAACAGGATGCGCCAAATACTCAAGACCCAAAAAATTGTATTTTAAGGTATATGACCTTTAAAAAATATCTAAATTAGGTTAAAGGGCGTGGCGTACATTGTCATATAATTTTGTAAAGGTGGCAACCCCTGACGCCAATGGACTTAAAAATTTTATTTTAGTTAGACTTCCTATTAAAAATTAACGCTACTATTTTTCAGAAAATCGGTTATTTTTTTTCAAAAACCTTATAAAACAATAATATCTGTATCTCGAAAACAATACATTTCCGGATCTATATTTGTAGAAAATTTGTTTTATAAAATGATCCAGTGGTAAAAGTAACTCATTAAATTTGATTTCAAGGAAATTGATCTTCAAGAAAATTAAATTAACTTGAACTTTAATTTGACATCTGATCAATGTGAAATATAACGGATCGTAATTAAGGTAATCTGAACAAACTTGAAAAATACCCATTATGTAACAGTGTTATGTTGTGAATATTACGCAACAAGGATATGTAAAGAGAAATTTACCTGTTTAGTAAAAAACGGCTTTGTTATAATTACGTGTAAAAGAACTCGTATTTGTGTACAAGGTAATCCAACGAAAACTGGACAGGGTGTTATTTGTGGCTTTACTCATATTTATAAGAACTGTGAAATAGCCCTCTTGTGATTTTTTTTTCGTAGAATCCCGACGATCACTTAAGAAAATAATTTAAATTAAAACAAAAGAGAACTAAAATAAAATGAACATTTTCTTAATTTGACACTTTAGTTATTGGTTCGTTTTTAAAAGCCTTTTATTATTATTTTTTTAATTTCAGTAAAAAAAATCGTATTAGTTTTTGGTAAAAACAGAATAAAATTAATTTATATAAAAAATTTGCTATTTAATGTAGAAAAAAAAAATAAAATCACAGATGTCAAATAAGAAGTGGAATTTACTAGGAATTCAAAATACTCATGCGAAAAATCAAGGGGAAAGAAACTGCAGTGGACTACACAGATACATAAAATATCACCCAAAAGTATCAAAAACTATTATTTTGCAAACATATACAAGATCACATCGCCATTTACAACACTAAATCAACTGAAGCGACCTAATGACAGTTGATAAACAAAATAAAGTTTGTAGTGTTGCCACTACAAGTCCTAGGTATTTGCAAAAATACCTACGGCGCTTATGGAGTCAGTATTCTACTTCTTATAAGAGGCCTGCAGTCTAAATCTTTCGTTTATTACCACTTTTATTACATACTCATAAAAGTGAAACAAAATTAAAATAATTCTGTTGTTACTAATAATGAATATAAAGTAGGAAAAGACATAACAGTAGGGCTGCTAACAGGGCACGATAACCTAAGATGACACCTACACAAGATTCATACAGTGGAGACCCAATTTGCAGAATGTGCGACGAGGGGAAAGAAATACCCCACCACATCCTGTGCAAATGTGAAGTATGAAACTTCAAAAGACAGGTATTATTTGGGCAACCGAAAATAAGCCCACAGGAATATATCAACCAACCAGTCTCGGTGTAGAAGAAACAAGATTAGTGAAAGGATTGGTATAAAAGAAAATGAGAAATTAGGTTGCCTCCGGTAGTAAATCAAGACGGTTCCCAGGAAAAAAATAAACATATAACGTGACCAATTAAAAAAAATGTTAATTTTATATGGTATCTCTTTTGTTCCAACTTAAATCATTTCTTTAAGTATTCTTTTATATTTACCAAATTGCTATTTAACATTTTTTTAAATACGAGGAAAGCCACAACTACAACTAAGGTCCTGTTCAGTCCTCCTTGGACGACCTTGTCCTTATAAGAGAAGAGTTCAAACATAAACCGAAATTTGGCTGTAACTTTGTTTTTAACTGCAATAAGTACAGGTTGTTTTAATGAGGAATAAACAGGCCGCCTTTTTTTTTTTCCTGTACTTTTATAAAAAAAAACATAAGT
>JAHBCN010014829.1:0-22137 GCA_019359885.1 Listronotus oregonensis
TTGATCAGGAGTGGTAACTCTTCTCGGTTGCCCGGGGTCTTCTTCAGTTACTACCAAAACATTAAAATTATTTGATTTACTACGATTTTTAAAATTATGCGTTTATTTTGGTGCGCAGTGTATATCAGAGATTTGTTGAAGACTTTTTTTGAAAAGCAAAAAATTTTCTACAAAAGTATGTTTTGGTCGTTTATAAATATTATCTTTAACGAGAGTTACAAAATTCCACAGCCAAGAAAACGTTGACCCCGTTTTTTAAAAAAACAAATCGGCACCTCTTAATATTATTTTAAGAGCTCTACTTTTGCCTTTTTTCCCATTTAAACAATATTTTCGATATAACTGGGGGGTTTTTTTAAAAAGGGGGTTTTTTTTTTTTGTTTACGAGATATTAAATTTTAAAAAAATACTTAAAAAATAAACCATATCAAGGCGAACCAAAAGTCAAGCTAATGAAGTTAATAATTTAACCTTTACAATAAAGTTCATGTAACTTAAGTTCAAAAAAAAAAACAAAAACTTCGAGCTAATGAAGTGTAGAAATAAATCTATTTAAGGCCTCTTCACTTAGCCTTAATAGAAGTCAAAAAGTCAAATGAAAAACAAAGGTCGCATTCCTGTAATTGTGATGAATCGCAGGCAATTTTCTTAAAAGGAAAATATTCTTCAAAGTAAGCGACACATTTTATCTCTTTATTTGAATTGTTTGAAATGAAATAGGGGACACTTTTTAATAAAAAATAATTTAGTTAATAAATGTAACTTAATTAAAATAAGGTTAAGATGACTTAAAAAATATTTGATCATTTACCAGCTGGTACTAAAAATATAGGTAATTTTCATAAATTCAAATTTTGAAAAAAATTTTTAAATGCGTAAAATTTTTAATTAAATACTTTGATGATAATTTAGAATAGAGATATTGCGCAGAACCATTATATTGCCTTTTTTCGTCATATTATCATATTTTTTTTGTTATTATCCCGTTTTATTTTATCCTGCTTTTTCAAAAAAAAGCAATATCTTTAAAAAATTAAATCTTCAAGTGCTAAACTTTCACGGCTGACTTTAACACATTTTTATAGGGTTTTACATTTGCCGTGGTCTGATGGTATTTCTACCTGATGTTTCGTCTACTACTGCGGCAGCGTTATCAAAGTTGGGTCCGAGGTCAAAGAATTCTTCCTGAAGGCTCAAGGTTGACCGTGACAGCGACTGTCAAAACTTCTGGTTTTGTTGAAGTTTTGGTGGGCGGGGCTTTCTGTTACATTCCAGCTAATGGGAAATGACTTAGATTATCTGCCTTTATTTTTAGTGTTTTTGTATTTTTCAGTACTGGTATCCAAGTTTTACAATCGCTATTTTGTGCAGTAAGATGGATTTAAATGCGGTTTTGTATTCGATTTGTATAACGTCTACAACTTTGGAACAAACAATTAATGGCAAATAAAAAACGCATTTGTGCGTGAAAAAAATGCATTTCAAAAGTTTTTTTAAAAATTTGCAATTATAATAAATTTATAACTAGGTAAATTATAAATAAAAAGTTCCCAACTATGAAAAAAATGATCATGTTCTAAATATATTACTAATAATAACCTTTTCAGCAACCTTGTCAACCCCCTGGTAACAAAGTTGGGCTGATTTTACAGGTAATTCTCATAAAACTTCAGAACAGAAAGTTTACGCAATTCTTAGCTCACATCAAGTACTCCCCAGGCCCTTGGCAATGTCATATCCGTATTTAGCGACCCCGAACACCCCCCGTGTAATAAAACTGGGCTATTATTAAAAGAAATTTTCATAAAACTCCAAAAAACGACGTTTACACCATCCTTAACGCGCACCAGGTACTCCACAGGTCCTTGCCAATTTCATATTCCTATTCAGCGACCCCAAAAAAGTTCGAGTAACATATTTGGGCTTATTTCCCTTATTATTTACCAAGTTATATTTTTTTTAATTACAAACTTTAATTTGCATTTCGAAAATTTATTTTCCTAATTTTGACATAAAAAAAGACATTTTTCAGAACTGACCTGCGTATTGAAACGTTTTACTTTTCAACACTAGTGTTGAAAAGTAAAACTTTTAAAACTAGTTGCGAAAAGTCCATTTCATCACCAGTTGCACAAAGAAAATATGAACAAATATATATTTCTTTAAACCAATTTTAAATTTTAATAAGCCAAATCGTACTTTGATTTCGATTTTTAAGATTAGCTAAAATTAATTTAAGCGCTTTTTCCCATCACTGGGAACATCAAACAAATTTCCCGTTTTTTTGGGCTTGAGATATGTAAAAACTTTCTGACACTAACTAAGACAATGCTATTAAACAATGCTTAGCAACCTAACTAAATACAGGGTTTAAATAGCTATTTATGTTTCTATCTATTATTGATCTTTTCCAAAACGGAATATGTTATGATAGAATAATACCTGCCATCACCCTAGGGCATTTAACCCCGGGCATTATGATAATGCCCGCTTATAATCCCCTAATGCGCTAATATCGAAATTTTATTGCTTATCAATTTTATTTCTCTCACAATAAAGATCAAGTTTATACAAAAATATTTTTCTTTAAACAATACTAAAAATTAAAATTTATTTCAAAATAAAAATTACAATTTTAAATGTCCCGGAAAATGTAGCTGACCCCACTATAGAATGGTCGGTTTTTTTTTGTGATGGTAGCAGCGGTGGTAATAACGCTTTTTTTTGTTTGAAGAACAGTCCATTAAAAAATTTTTCCCAATAGTCGATACGGTTCCTCAGAAATTTAAATGGTGAATCATTTGGCTACTTTGTTTTTTGGGTAAAATCTTTTTTCTATATATCTTCCCGCTCTGAAGAGCTTTTCCATTTCCATGTTGTTTTAGCGTTTCAAACAAACACCTGCCTCAACAAGTAAAGTTGACGATGTGCGACGCAAACAGTGGCGGTTAACTTTTATTATAGTTTTAAAAAATTTGGGTCAATTTGGGGGTTTGGGTTTTTTCCAAGGGATTTTGTACATCGTTTCATGAAGGAAAAAAAAATCTTCCCCCTTTTATTTATGGGCTTAAGTTTTGTACTTTTTTTAAATTTAAATGTAAAAATTTTTTATTAAAATTTTTTAATTAAGTTTTGTTTCTGGTCCTTTCCTATTAAACTTTCCTCACCAAATTACAATGGCTTTTGACCAATATTCTCAAACCTCCAAAAAAATTAAAAATTTTTTTTCCAATAGATTCTCGGGCCTTCTTTAAATTTTAAATTTGCTTTCCAAAAATTTAATTTTCAGACCTTTTAACTTTAAATTTTTGATATGGCGAGGTTTCAAAAATTATTTTCATAAATAACAATTGGGTAAACCCAAATTATGTATTTTTAAAAAAAAAAATTTTTTTTTTAAAAAAAAAAACAAAAACCCGTTCCTGGAAAATATCCATTAAAACTTTTCGGTTATTTGAAGAATTGCGTTCGCATCTTTCAAATACCAAATATGCTTCCCGATCATATATTGCCTTGATTTAACTGGCAAAAGATTTTCGTCGCTTTTTAAACTTTTTTTCTTATATTGTGGAATTTCTTCCATTTGAGCAAATCGTTAAATAAAAATGCCAACTGACTTGACAGAAACATCAAAGTCAAACTTAACACAGTCATTATCTACACCACTTTAAAAGGTACAGGTGCAACTTTTTTTTTATATTGCGAATAAATAATTAATTAGTCATTGAAAAACTTTTTTTTGGGTAAAACATAAAGCTTGTATGCACCACGGGATTTACTGGACTATAATCCCCATCAGGTCAAAACCTTCAGGGCATTGGCCCCAAATAACTCTTACATAAAAACTATTATATCTAAATTTCATTCATTTTCTTGAAATAAAGCAGTTTCATTTAAAAATTTTTAAAAAAATCTTGTATGAACTGGCGCTCGTTACACAAAATAAAACTTTTGATAGCTGGTTGCATAAATAATTATTTACTAATACACAAATGCAGTTTTTCAATTGCCATTTATTTAATTGGTTTTCATAGTTTGTTTACATTAAAAACGAATTGAATGCAAAAAACTGCATTCAAATCCATCTTACTACACAAAAAGTCTATAATCCATTACTTTGTTTCCTCGACTAAGAATTATCACTTATAATTTCCCTAGTGCATAAATTATTACCGGAAATTTTTTTGAGGTCACGAATATTTTGAAAATTACCCGAGTCGCGAAGCGACGAGGTAATTTTCTTAAAATATTCGTGACCGAAAAATTTCCGGTAAGTAATTAAGCTCGTGGGATATTCGGTAGAAAATTTTGAACCCAGTATAAATTTCGAAAATGTTGGATATTTTTATTACAAATGACAAAAAGTCAAACTAACAAAAGTGAGCCATGAATGACAAACAATTGAGTGTCAATACGGCAATACGGCACTACTGTCAATACGGCACTACTGTCAGTGGTTATTACTTGTCATCGTGTTCTTGCAATCAAGTGCAAATTCTGATTTATACATAAATAAAAAGTGTTTTTAAAATGTCCCGTTTTGGAAAGGAAAGTCAAGACATTATTAGGAAGAAGTTCAACAGCTTAATTCCCGATAATACGAAAAAATCGAAACTGAGTGTTTGGAAACATTTTTTGAAATTTTGCAAAGAAAAGTCCTATAATATTGATGATGAAAATATTTCTACTGAACAGCTAGCCCATGTCTTAGAAGATTACGCCTTTAATATGAAGAAACAAAATGCCAAACGATTATAAAGAAAGTGTTGTAAAAGTTATGTTTAATTCCACGGCTAAGCAATTGCAAGAAATGTTTTTTAATAAATATAATAAAAAGTTTGACCTGTTTTCTGATGTTGAGTTTGTAGCAGCCAGAGCAGCACGGGATGCCAAAAGACGACAACTTCAAAAGGATCCCTTAAAAGGAAATTAAGTGCTTCGGCATTGAGCAGTGAAAAATATGAGAAAATTCTTCAAATATGGGATGAGGATTGTCCTGATGGTCTTCAACGACATTACAATAAATTTTTAGAAGAAAATGACAATATGGGCAATTACACAGGACGAATAGAATACAATCCAGTTTTCTCAAAGACGACCCAAGGGGGTTCGAGAAAATTGGCTGATAGTAAGTGGCTCATTACAAATACTGCTAACCCAAACATTTGCCCCGTTCGGTTATTCAAAATATTAAACAAAGTGTTACTTATGCTTAATAAAACATTTTTTTTTATTGAAATAAACTGTAAATTTCCAACTTTAGTTACATAGAACCTTTATAAATAACTTAAAGACATCTCTTTTTTCCATCTTTTATCAACTTTAATCTACTAATATTAGTGGAACATCATTTACTTTTGATAATTATGACTCTTGAGTAGGTATCCTACTTCAAGATTTTATGTTTAACCAAATGAAGCTTTTTTCTTAGTAAAACAAAATGCAAATTCCTAACTTTAGTTATATATAACCTTTATAAATAACTTAAAGACATCTTATATTTTCATCTTTTATCAACGTTAATCTACTAATATTAGTGGAACATCATTTACTTTTGATAATTATGACTCTTAAAAAATACCATACCCTTTAAGATTTTATGCTTAACAAAATGAAGCTTTTTTCTTAGTAAATTAAAATGCAAATTCCCGACTTTAGTTACATATAACCTTTAAAAATAAGTTAAAGACATCTTATATTTCCATCTTTTATCAACTTTAATCTACTAATATTAGTGGAACATCATTTACTTTTGATAATTATGACTTTTAAGTACCCTATTAAGATTTTATGCTTAACAAAATGAAGCTTTTTCTTAGTAAATAAAATGCAAAATTTTTAACTTTAGTTGCATAGAATCTTTATAAATAATTTAAAGGCATCTTATATTTCCATCTTTTATTAACTTTAATCTACTAATATTAAAGGGAAAAATCAGTTACTTTTGATTATTAGTCTGAAGTAAGCCCTATCTATGTCTTGTTTCGCTGATGCGTTAAAAACGTCTAGGCGGCCATGAAATGTAAAAAGAACGTAGTAATGGCCGCTAGACTTACAAAATGTCAACTACGTAAAATAGATTATTAGGTACTATCTAATTATTAAAAAACTGAATCGACAACAGAAAAAGTATACCTAGTATGGGATAAAAATGGCTTTAGACTTAACAAAATACGGATTGTGTAGTTTGTGCAAGAATATTCAGACATTAAAATACCATCGTCAGCCTCCCTATTTGTCAAAATGCATTGAAGATCATTTAAATACGAAGAAACCACGAATGAAAAACTGTTTACAAGAATCCAAGAATATCTAGTAAAATCTTCAAGTAAATTTAATAAAATATCTAAATTCAAATTAAATAAACTTGTGTCTAAATATTTTATATATTTTACTAAACATAGACATTTACAATATTCCGAGCAAATTTCAGTTTTAAGTCCTATTTATCTCCATTAAAACGAGAAAATTTTTGTTAAATTTAAACATACTTAAATTTAGTTACAAACATTTGTTATTAAATTTCTTATTTATATTAATGTAATAAATAATTTTTTAAACATTTGACAAATCAAATTTGCATACATTTTTATTTTTATAAGAAAAAAAATATTCACATAATATGCTTTTTAAGTAAAAAATGGTAATAATTCTAACATAAATAAGTACTGTAATTCCGCGTCATTATTTTGAATATTTTGACGTTTCAAATATGACAGGAAATTTCCACGTAATTTCGCCGGAAGTGCTAGTGGATGAATATTTCCGGAAATTGTTGTCGTTGCCATGGAGATGATTGTAAATAAAAGCTTCTGATTGGTTGGAAAGAGTAGGTTCAAAATTTTCTGGAATATTTGTTTTCTTATCAAACAAAACAAGAATTTGCAACTTTTTCTCTATTTAACAAAACCAGTTGCCCACAATCAAATTCTAGACTGTACTTTGCTTTCGCAAATGTTCTAAGGAAACACTTTTTAAAAAGTTTTTGATTGTAAGTCAATGAAGCTAGTTTGCACATGAAAGAATATAAAGAAGGTTAAAATTCTCTTAGAAGTCCATTTCAATTTTCAATTATCGACAAACTTATATGGACATCTTTAGTTGAATTTTCTTAGCTGATTTGCTTAAGTTATGCAAAACTACTTTTCCTGTTCCATTGTAGCTTATTCTTTGAAGCTGAATAGCATTATTTCGGCTTCTTTTTATATCAATTTAAAAGAATATTTATTATTAGCTTATTGGGCTTATCCTAAAAACGACAAGGAAATGTTGAAAAAGGGACAAATAGAAAATAAAAACGTCTAACCCCATAAAGTCCCGTGCTTTTACAAAAAAATATGATGCTTTACTAATGAAATCGACGACAAAGAAGTTTAAGGAGGTCAGTACGAAAATCGAAAATATGCAGAAAGCAGTCCAAAATATTTGACAATAAACACGAACGTTGATATGCTGATAAGGTTTATTTCTGCCGACATTTTTTTTTTTTTTTGTTAATTAATTTGTACTTCTGCTTGATGAATAGCACTGATGGTGGCTTTTACTGAAAGCGTTTTGCTAGAATACTAATTTTAATAAAATTTTGCGCGAAATAAAAAGTTGTTTTATTCAAAAAAAATTGTCTCTAAAATGTTACAAACATTACAAGTTAGTGTTGGAAGCGTCGAGAAAATCATTCATTACTTTTTGCATTACCGAAGTTTGCCCAAGATGAGAATCTAGATTAGTGACTATACAGTAAAAATATCTAACATAAAACAAATTTCATATTAATACATTGTCTGGCTTTTAAAAGAATGGATCGGACACGTCAATTAATATTTTTTCTCGAGCATTTTTAGGCAATAATATAATTATACAGGGTAAGTCAAAAAGTGGTTCTGGTCGTCATTTTTTTTTTTAATACCAACCTCACTTTTTTATCTTATTTTTTTATAGTACACTTAAAAATACATATTACTGCCAAGTTTAACTTTTTCACTTTAAACTATTTTTACATGAGAAAAATTAAATTTTCATTAAAATTAAAGAGCATATTTAATAAAATTCATTAAACTTTTATAAAATGTGTTAAAATTGACTTGTTGGCAGCACCCTAACCATAAATAAAATTTATTTCTTACGTTCTGAATAGTTTTCGGCATAATAAGTGTACATTGTCTAGTGGGATTAGATCTGAAGACCTTGCTGGCCATTCCATTGTTTTCCTTCTCCCGATCCATTTATTGGAAACTATTAGGCCAAGACAATTTCTAACAGGCCGCGCATAATGGGGAGAAACTTCATCTTGCTGAAAACAATATATCCGCATTCTGCGGATTCAAAGCTTTTGAAAACTAATCTGCTGAATTTGGAACAAGCTCTTCCTGCTGGAATTGTAAATATCTCTCTCCAGGCTATCTTCAAAGATTATTGGCCCGGTAGCTCTATTTCTAATAATGCCAGCCCACACCTTAATCTTTTGACGCCAATGGCATCTACTTCCTTTCAAGGACGGATTCAGGGGGGGGGTCATGACCCCCATGACTTGCCCCCGTAAATTGCAAAATAATGGTCCAAAAACTATGGAATTACTTTGTACAATTGCTGTTTCTAAAGGGTAAAAAAAGAGAATTTTCGGCATCGCTGGGTCTCGTTGATGCATAGGTTCGAACCAATTGCACCATATTTACTCCTTCGACATCACCAGGCTTTACAAAGAATTCTTGAAAAACATTGTTTTTTTACTAGGTATTACAATTCCCTTTATCGTGTACTTCTTTCATTCTCATCTTCGACATGCTCCACTTATACCTATTATCATTGACACTTTCAATACCAAATATTTTTCATTCTCCGCTTTTTGTTAAAACTTTGCAATTTTTCGTTAGTCAAAATTCTGGACTTTTTAGGTTTGTAAAAATCGGGGTTTCGTTTTAAAAACGCAATTAGGTGACTAAACTTACTTATGTCAACTTTTTTTAATTGACAACGTGCTTCGTAACATCAAGTAATAACTCCATAAACTTTAAGACTTTTTCGTCACTGATTGTTCTTTGAGATAAGCTAAAAGTACATTTTCTTGCGCAATATTCTCAACATTTTTCTTGTGTCACCGACTTTTATTGGCATATGTTTTTTCGTATACGCTTTTACACTTTTAGGCATCAATCCAGCAACTACACAATTAGCTAAATTTTTAATTTCTGAGAGTAAATCATTTATTTTACATTGCTGGATGAACTTTTTAGATAAATTTAACTTTGACAACGACATGAGAAAACAAGTTTACAATTCCGTTGTTACCTTAGGTTGCTACGCACATTACTGAAATTAACAAGAAATATAGTTTTTCTACAACTGCGCGAAAAGTACCATGTTTGCGCTTCAAAAACAAAACACAAAGTTGCACTTTTCCGAGGAGCAAGCGTTTTTTTACTTTGTCGCTCGCTGAGTTATCAAGGAAACCGTAATAGAAAAACGTCAAACTTGACACCACAGTAGGCGTTGAACGGTAAAACTTCATCTGAAATTGTCATTAAAAATTGTGAGTGCACCTTTACCTTTAATATTGTAAATAATAATAAAAATGACTAGATCTTATATAGATTTAGGTAATAATTATATAAAGATCTAAATATATATACATATTACAACAATTATTACAATAAAATAAATTGGTATAGTAGCCACGGTTTTATTAAATCTGTTTTTATTAACTACTTCACCTTTGCATGTTCCGTTAAATGTTTAATAGTGGTAAAATGCAAATTACCAACTTTAGTTATACAGAATAATGAAAGTTTATGTTCTGAAAGTCCCTACATCGTTCTGACGGAGTTTTCTTCCACTAAAAGTGGTAGAAATGTACTTTTTTATAAATAAGTGAATTTTATATTCTACGTCATATAACTATGTATATTACGACAAATCAAGTGATAAATAAAGCAAATTACAAACTTTAGTTATAGAAAGTAATTAAAAAATAGTTATTATGATTACAAACTCTAATTTTCTAAACTTTTCATTATACTAAAGATAGTAGAAATGTATATTTAGTAAACAATTCGCATTATCTATAAATTACATTGATGTCCAAATTATCGCTTTAAAAAAAATACAAAACTACCAACTTTAGTTACGAAAAACAGTTTAAAAATTGGTTTGTCGATATCCTTCTTTTATTTTTATTAATTTTGTACTGGGAAACTTTTTTCAAGGTTTGGCAGTTGTAGAAATTTTCCGGGGAAAAATCTTTTTTCTTGTTTCTATTTTTCCAAACCCCTTTTAAAAAACTTAAAAAATTTTTAAAAGTTTAAGCTTCTTTTCCCCCAAATAACCCCACAAAGCGAACGAAAATGTTAGCATGCTAAGCAAATGTTTTAGATATTATTTGGTTTGTTGCCTTGCTGTAAAAATAATCTAATGCTTATTTATACAAAAATAAACAAAATGGGTTTTTAAAAAAGTATAGTACATAAGGGAAAGTGGTAAGCCCATTAAAATCTTTTGAATAAGTATCGCTCACGCTCATGCCGTAATTTTCGAAATCGTGTGTAATGGGCTTTTTTCCCCTCTGGGATTAATATACTATTAAACAACTATTTTGTTTAATAAATTGTTTAATAATTATCTGATAAGGGGCATTTTTTAAAAAATTAAAATATGTAATTGAAAAGAATTGAGCCATGTCCAAATAGGTACGCCATTTCAGTTTAATATACCTAATTGAGAACTGCGACCAACATCTTTCGAAAAATGGTTTGTTCAACAGCATTCAGAAGAATCTATTACAAATTTCGACCAAATATTACAATATTCCCAAAAAAAGAATAAATAAAATCATTTCAAAATATTATATATATGTTATCAAACACAGACATTTAATACCGAGTAGTAATTCGCCTGGTTTTTCACCCCTAAAAAAGGAAGGAGTATTAGAAGAATTCCAAAAACATATAGATATTATTACACAGAAATTTAAATCATAACGTAATACAATTATATGTAAATAACTAATTAAAAGGGTACTAAATAGTTTTTTATTGTTTTCTTTTGTAGTAAATACCACTACTGAAAAACATTTTTACAATAACACATCTGTAGCGCAAAATGATGCTTGCACGTTTTAAAATGTGAACTGTCAAATTTTAGGTTATATCAATAATCATTAATTTTTACCAATTATTTTATAAAATCTGCGGTTGTAGAAAAAATCTTGTGTGTAATGTGACATTGTCGCTCTCGCGAGATAGCCGTCATACATCTCGCTCAGAGCGACAATGTATTACTTTGCGCTCTTAATACACAAAAAGCTATTTAAAGTTGCTGTTTTGCGACAAGCGTAATGCATTTTGCGTTTGTAATAAATTCCATTTTAGTTGCAAAAATTTTCTATAATTTTTCTTTAAAATCAATACCTACTTACAAGGTTAGGAGCTATTAAAGTAGAAATAAATTCGTTTTTTTTTCACATTTTGTCTATTTAATAAGTGTTCCAAACCTTTCTACAGGATTTTCAGCAAAAACAATTCGGCTACCTCGTACATTCAACAATTCTTGTTTTTTACAGATAAGGCTTGATCTAACAATTGAGTAGAAAAAATCACGTTATTGAAACTACATAAACATTAATGAAACCAAGGGTCGCGCAAATGAAACGTGTCCAAAACCTCGTCGAAACGATTATTTGCCATCACGTATTAAACGTTTTTATCGAACTTAAATCCCTGTAAGCCCTCGGCGACCCATAAACTCGATTGGATCAGGAAACAGCCGAGACAGCTAACTTCAATTTGAACGCCCCCACATTTGACGAAAATCATCCGCCCGTATAATTCCACGATTATCTATGTCGTTGGTAACTTTTACTGTTTACACGACTAACAAACAAGATAGTTTTAAAGGGTTTATTTCTTTTTCCCTACTCTATTTGATGAGTTTTAAGTACTTTGGAACGATATAAATTTTTGCATTGTCCATTGATTAAGCTTTAAGAGAGTTGTGATATATTGCAATAATTCTTTTTAAATCTGGATTTATTACAACCTAAAACTGCTGTTGATACTCCTTCTATACATTCTGAGCCTACGGGCCCCCCTAGAAGGGGGTTTAGCTGATTGGGATCGTCTTAGGACCCTTCCTGCTTTTTTACAAGTCTTATTTGCAATGTTTGTTTGTATGTTTGTTCGGGTCGCAACCAAGGAAGATTAAAAGTGTATGGAAGCCCAATACTGTAGAAAAAAATTGTCCAGGCGTGCAAGGGCAGCGGGGAAAAGGTTGGCCCCGCGGAATTTGCGCAATGAATAGTAGGTCAGGACCGGATTTCCATAATTCTTTGTTACTATCTATAAAATTGACATCATCAAATGTCAAATTCCAACATTCACTGTTTTTTTTTATTTTTTGCACAAAATTGTTGGTTATTAAAGGATACTACTATAGAATATTTAAAATTATTGTGTAATATTAGATTTTATATCATCTGATATAATATGGAAAGAATAGATGGCGCCACTTTACTGCCTTCTATTTAAAAGGTCGATATTTTTGAAATTTTTCATTTTTACCAAAAATCTTTGAAAAAATAAATAAAAACATGATTTTTTAAAATAAATTTCAAACATTGTATGATAGTATTATGTACTTATCACCAATTTTGTGATAAAAGAAGGGCAAGATAGTGTAAATGAGTTTAATCCAATCCTAAAATTCTGGTTGTACTTTAAAAAGTGAAAATTTTTACGACTGCTTTTTAGGCATATACTTTTCACTAATAACAAACATTCATGAGACAGAATAACAGTGGTTAAAAATGTTTAGTAACCTTTGGTACCTGAGTATCCATTGTAACACTATCCGTTAAATATTATGTGTGTACATTATGTCGAGCTTAAAAAGTTGATAATGCAAGATTAAGAAACCAAAAATCTAATTTATTTTTAAACAAATGGTATTGTCTCGAAAGTTGCCTCCTCTCCGATTTTGATCAAATTTGTATACAGGGGTTTTTGGGGCGCTGATTACATATCTGAAAAAATATCTTTTCGGCAACGTTTCGTTTCGAGATCTTCATCATCAAAGTTGAAAATTAAACTAACCTCATTTTCACTATATTCTCCCTTCTTTTTTGTATACAATTCTTGATTTTTACACTAAAGTGGCAACGATATTTTATAAAACCTTTTAAAACCTTGTATTTTTATTTATTTTACATCTTTTTTCCATTAAATTGCGAACTTTTATGTTCAAAGGCAGCAGCCATATTTGCCTAAAAAATAAAAGTGTAAAAAAGGTGTAAAATAAACATTAAAAAAAAGTTTTTAAAAGGTGTTTGTGAAATATTGTATGCCAATTTAGTGTAAAAATCAAGAATTTTGTGCAAAAAGAAGGAGGAATAGTATAAATAAGGTTAGTTTGATTTTCGATTTTGATGATGAATATCTCGAAAACGAACCATTGCCGAATTTTTTTTTTAGATTCGTAATCAGCGCCCCAAAAAACCGTACCAAAATTGTACTTCCTTTCATTTAATTAGAGGGACCTGTATATATTAAAATTTGCCTGGTCTGCCCAGTAATCAATAATTTTGATCCTTTAAAAGAGTGTACTAAATTATTAAATGAAATAAAAGTACCTAAATGTAAACCTTATTTCTTTTTAATAATCCACAGAAATACATAAACATTGTGGAAATCATCTAAAAGATAGTTAAGATTGCCTTACTTTTCTCACTAATATTTCCTATGAAATTTTCATTTTCTATTATTCATAATTGATATATTATTATTTATTCAGTTACCTAACGTTACGTCTTATAAGAAGCACCTAATTTAAATATAAAAATACTTACCTAAAGTTAAAAAGACGGGTATGTTACCCTTGGATTTGCAAGACAAAACCATACAACCTCTAGTTATTTTGTTACGATATTATAAGTAACAAACAATAAACACAAAATTATAGTCACAATTTAATAAACACTAATCACTAAAATAAGAAGGTTTTGATCAATCCAAAAAACGGTACTCCGGCTCTCATAAAATTATAATGTGTTGACTAACTTCACACTGATATATTAGTGTGTAAGTAGGCAACACATTAAATTATTTCGTGGAATTTTGTTATTGCGCAAAATCGGCGGGGCCAACTCTGACAGTTATTTTCATACTGGGCTGGACATTTTTTGATCGAATGGGCCATAGCATTGGGCTTCCATACACCTTTAAACTTCCTTGGTCGACAACTAAAGGTTAATTTTCCATTTCAAATAAAAAATGTCGCAAATAAGTTTGATTACCCGTTTTGTTTCACATGATTCTCAATTTCGAATTCAAAATTTTGTCGAATGGCAAAACATTGTGTAAAAATAGATAATTAATCGATACAAAGCTTTAAAAAACCAAATAGTAAACATAACCTATAATATTTCAATCGTTTACCGGTGATTTCGTTAATTTTTTTGCATTTTAAAATAGAGTGTTTTTTAAGAAAAGAAAAATGAACGAACTGTTATCAAAGAAATGTTATAATATTTTAGTGGAGTTGGTCAAAGCCTATCAAATTCCCTTAAGGGAAAACCTTTCTTTATCCTTTATTCCAAAACACCGAAAAGAAGTATAATATTAATATTGCGAAGAGAAAACCTGAGAGCTAAGGCAAAATAATGAAATACAGGGTGTCCCAGAATATGTGAGCAATCTCTTGAAATGTAATAGAAAACCTAAAAATATTATGACAAGTTCCCATAAACTTTTTTCCTATGACCCTCCCCTACGGAGATACAGGTACATAACGGACGCACCTGTAAATAATTTTTGTTTAAATAACTTTTAAAATACTAGGCGTAATTTAATATTTTTTAAAATGATGATTACTAGATAAGTCTTTTTAAAATAAACCCATTAAATCATATTTGGCTTATTTAGTTTGCCAGGGACGGACTAGCTCTGTCACAATAATAGCAATTTTTTAATACCCTGTATGATAAAGGCTCTATAATAATATTTTTGAGGTAGCTTTAATCTTAAACTAAAAAAGGTATTTTTTATTGACATCGATAAAATCAAATGTTTACGAGAAATAAAATATTAAGATTGGTATTTTTTTACATATACAGGCGTTCATTTACATCAATTTTGGAAAGCAATTTATGGGTCCATTTTAGAAGAAACTTCATATAACGTATGTCCTAAACGTCTTAACTTTTGAGATACAGGATGGTAAAATTTTCAAAAATAATCATTTCATATTAATATCTGTAATACCAGTTTAGATATTTAAATGAAATTTGGCATACATGTACTACGTATCAAGGAGCATTTTTTTTATTTCCACCAGTGGAATTCGTACAGAGTTTGATCTGCCTATTTTGGCAAATAAAAAAATGTTGGTACACAAAAATGCTCCTTGATACATGTACATGTATGCCATTTCATTAAAAATATCTAAAGTGAGTATTACAGATATTAATATTAAATTATTTATTTTAAAAAATTTACCACCCTGTATCTAAAAAAGTTAAGACTTGAACTGTATTTATATAAAGTTTTTTTTAAATATCTCCTTAAATATTGACGTACAATTAGTAAACACCCTGTATAATGAAAATTACAATCATGATATTTTATTTCTCGTAAACAGTGATTTTATCGATGTCAATCAAAACCTTTTTTTTAGGTTAAAGCTATTTAAAAAAATTGTTGGGCCTTTATCACAGAGTGTTAAAAAATTGCTAATATTGTGTCAGGCTAGTCCGTCCCTTTTAAGCTAAATAAGCAAATATGATTAATTGGGTTTATTTTAAGAAGACTTATGTAGTAACCATCATATTAAAAATATTAAATTACGCCTAGTATTTTAAAAGTTATTAAAAAAAAAACAATTTTCAGGGTCGTCCGTTATGTATCTGCATCTCCATAGGGAAGGCTCGTAGGAAAAAAGGTTATAGGAACTTGTCATAATATTTTTAGGTTTTCTATTAGATTCCAAGAGATTGCCCCCTTATTCTGGGACACCTTGTATAATAAAATGTAATACATAATACTTTATAGACAATAGCATTACTAAATATAGAAGATATTTTTATTTTTTAAATGCGAATGAACATAGAGGCTTGACATTTCAAATCGATGTTTATATTTTCCAAGGCTTGTTTGCAACAATATTTGTAATTATCTGCTACTTTGGGAAAGGGTTGAAATCTGAAACCCTTAATGGTATTTCTATTGTTTTGTTTTATATCGCTAATTTATATTACTGACTTCGTATTGGAGATTTTATTTATTTTATTTTTTTTTACTTGAAAACTGCACAATTTACGAACAAAATGTACTAAATAAATAAGGTTTTAATTTCGTAGAACTTTTACATACCATTTCTGAAATTGTAAATTTCCAACCTCAGGAAAAGATACAGTGAAAAAAACTTTGAGAATTGCAGATTTTAACGCTTTTCCTGGATAGTAAATGATTACAATTGTAGGTTTTAAAAAAAACTTGGCAAATATAAACATCTATCGACAATTTCATGCGGCTTTGTTTATCTACATTATTAAAATATATTTTTTCCAACAACTTAAGAGCTCTGTAATTAAAAAGCTATGAAGTTTGGGACATAGGTTTATGGGAACTTTTTTTCGTATTTTCATCCGAGTCTGTAATTTTTTTTTATTATACTTACCTGAAAATACTACATTTTTAACTGTGTATAAAATACAGTAAATATGACATTTTCAGAACAGCGCACGGAATTTTTTTTCCCGATCCCTCTTTCCGTCCGCTTATACAAAAATCCATCCATGGAAACTGTTCAGAACAACGATTTATTTATTAATGACATATTTTATTTTCTGTCAGTGAAATTTATGCAATTTTCAAAAAATGAATTTAGATTTGGAAGAAAATCCGGATATTCCCTATATTATATTACAACAAGCGGCAGAAGTGAGTGCAGATTTATTACCAGTGAAATCCAGGTTGAGATATGAACATAAATATCACATTTTTACCGAATGGCGAAGAAAAATCAAAATTGTGAGTAACGATATTTTCTTAGTTTATTTTTCTGAAAAAGCCAAATCTATGAAGACATCCACCTTATGGAGTCGATTCTCCATGTTAAAGAGTTGTTTGGCAATAAAAGAAAATACTCACAACCAATATCCAAAAACTATCGCTTTTTTGAAACGACAAGTTGTAGCATATGTACCAAAGAAATCCAAGGTTCTTACATCAGAACAAGTAACCAAATTTTTATGTGTAGCTTCAGATGGACCATATCTACTAGCAAAAGTAATTTTAGTGTTTGGCATCTTCGGCGCATGCTGCAGAGATGATTTAATACATTTGAGTTTAGACGATGTGAAAGATAATGGGCGTTTCCGTGTCGTGTTCTTACGAAATGAAAAAACTCACAGGTCAAGAAGTTTTACCATTACCAATAAAAATTGCAAATTCAATCCCTGTACACTTTACCGTAAATACGCAGATCTCCGCCCTAAAAATATGGAGAGTAAAAGATTATTTGTTGCACACCGAAACCAAAGATGTTACGCTGAACATGTTTGGGTACCATACTATCGGTGGTATTCCAAAACTTGTTACAAAATACTTAAAACTAAAAAATCACGAAGAATATATCGGACATGGACTAAGGCGTTCTTCTGCTACCATGTTGGTAGAAAGCGGCGGTGATTTGCTCACTTTAAAAAGACACGGAGGATGGCTTTTTTCCAATGTAACAGAAGGATATATAGAGGAGTCCATACAAAGAAAAATTGAAGTATCCCAAAAGTTGTTTAGGTCTTGTAACTTGGAAACTACAAAATCTGTAAAAGTCAATCAAGAGAACCAAAACATACACGAACACTCCGCTTCAACATCTTTAGTTCAGCAAAAAGAAATACAAAAGGGATTAAGCTTCAACAATAATACGAATTGTACAATAAATATAACCAATTAATCATAACGGTTCCGTCCAAAATTAATTTTCTTATATTTAATTAGCTTGAATTTTTTTTGTTAATTTGTTTTACTGTTTTAAAAATAAAACTAAATAATCGCAATTTTCTTAATTCATTTTTTGCGCTGATTTTTGTTTATGTTGTTCAGGTACCTAAGTATAATAAAAAATATCGTTCATTACACGTCCAGAAATGAATTTTTCCGTTCTTGCATGACTTCCCGCGAGAATTTGTCACGCGCGCACGGAAAAATCGTCATTTCCGTATTGGTAATGAAATATACTATTACAGTATTAAAGAAGTTCCCTAAGAAACTTTTAAATGGGATATTTTATTATTTTTATTCAGGGTTTCTTACAAAATAAATTTAAAATTTAAATACATTTTTATATTCCTCATGCAGAGAAATTATTAAACAGTACCTGTTAAATTTCTTGTAAAATTACCACAAGATGTTGAGACGTTGAAGATCTAGCATCGCAAGTATTGAGAATACAGTTCAAAAAAAAGTTTCATTTAAGAGTGATTTCATATACAGGGTGTCAATTTGAAAACTTCCCACCCCTATTATCTCGAAACGGGTTAGGTTTTTATAAAATCGCTAGGACACGTCGATTTTATTATCGAGGGGGAACAATTTTTATGCAGAAATCACTTCGCCTCTTTCAACCCCCTACCCTCCAGAACCTCCCTCTCAAAAATCTTAAATGGCAATAGGGGTTGAGTGATACCTCATTTGAAAGAACTTTTTATTCTCTACATTTTGGCACCTTATTTTTTAAATTTGAGTGCTGCGTTGCCAAGTTAGGGTTATTTAAACATTGTTAAATTACTTATTATTAAACATTATTCCTGTAAGTGTTTTAATTACGTTAAAGTTATGATTTGTATTGGAACGTGTTTGACCATAAAGAGAACCGGTGCATTTCTCACTGAAAGTGTTTATCAATCCGACAAATTCTTTTGGTCATGAAAGATAATACATTATTTTTCTTTTTTGTTTATTTTCGTTTGCAATGAAATTCGTCTCAATACAGTTTGATGATATGATCCGAAATTTAAAATATTATTTAGTGAACTTTCCTACCAGTCAATGTCACTAGGTATTTAAATCAGTTAAAATTTATTGCGATAATTTGTGTGTTATTGTTAGTTACTATGGTATACACGCTTAGGCAAAGAATTGAAATGATTTTTATTTATGGCGAGAAAGGAAGATGCGCAAGAAGAACGGCAGAAGTTTTTAATAATAGAAATCCTAATTGTAATGTAAGTCACAGATACATTTTGGACGTAGTAGCTAAATTTAATGAAACGGGTTCAGTTGGAAACAAAAAAAGGGCAAATCGGCGTGTTTTAAACGAAGATGCTCAAGTAGAGATTTGGGAACATTCGTTGCAGAACCCACCAATTCTCTCCGTACAGTAGCACGTCTAACTGGAATGTCACATGAAACTGTACGACGAGCATTACAGTTACATAAATATCATCCGTACAAGATGCAAATTTTACAGGAACTTCATGAGGACGATTTTGATAGGAGAATAGAGTTTTGCGAAATTATATTCAACTTAATCAACACTCGTGAAATTGTGGTAAGCAACATTTGCTTCAGTGATGAATGTACTTTTTACTAAACGGCCATGTCAATAAACAGAATTGTCGATACTGGAGTGACGACAATCCCCACATTTTCAGAGAGGGTGCTACACAGTGGCCACAAAAAATTAATGTTTGGGCCGGTATTCTCGGAAATGCTGTTATAGGACCGTTGTTTATTGAAGAAAACTTAACTGGAGAGCTCTACTTACACCTACTTGAGGATGTAATTGATCCTTTAATAACAACTGAACTGGAAAATCAAGTTGGTGGTAACATTTTGCAAGCAAACGAACTACACTTTCAGCAAGATGGAGCTCCGCCGCATTATTTTCGGCCAGTGCGGAGTGGTTGAATAACAGATTCCCTAACCAATGGATTGGTAGAAGGGGACCGATAGAATGGCCTGCTAGGTCACCAGACTTAACGCCGTTAGATTTTTTTTATGGGGGCACATAAAAGCGGTTGTTTACAAAACTCAGCCTGATAATATCGAAGATTTAAAAAGAAGAATTACAGAGGCAAGTAGTTCTATTCCAGAAGAGGTATTTCAAAATGTTCGGGAAGAATTTGAGAATAGACTTTATTTTTGTTTGGAGAACAATGGAGAACACTTTGAACACCTCTTAAACTAAACGTGTTAATAAAATAAATTTTAGGCGTGCTTTTGTAAAGACCATAATTGTAACGACTATGCAAATGTTTAATAAAAATAATGTTAACCTAAATAACATGTCTCAATGCAAATCATAGCTTTAACGTAATTAAAACAATTACAGGAATAATGTTTAATAATAAGTAATTTAACAATGTTTAAATAACCCTAACTTGGCAACGCAGCACTCAAATTTAAAAAATAAGGTGCCAAAATGTAGAGAATAAAAAGTTCTTTCAAATGAGGTATCACTCAACCCCTATTGCCATTTAAGATTTTTGAGAGGGAGGTTCTGGAGGGTAGGGGGTTGAAAGAGGCGAAGTGATTTCTGCATAAAAATTGTTCCCCCTCGATAATAAAATCGACGTGTCCTAGGGATTTTATAAAAACCTAACCCGTTTCGAGATAATAGGGGTGGGAAGTTTTTAAATTGACATCCTGTATAATACAACATATTTAAATTTAAAATGAGGCTAAAATCTTTGACGCTTGATTTATCATCTGGATTATGTGGTATCATTCATATTATAGTTACCATTTGTAAGTATTAAAACTAAAGATGATCCGGATTCGTGATTCGTAGTGGTGATTCGATTCCTTTACGAAAATCCGGATCTGTAAATCTTTACCCTTCCTTACCTACGCCAGTGACATGTTGCTATGAACCAAACAAATCAAAAATTTTCATAATTTAGCCTACGTCTTACATATTTCTTACTTTATTTTTCTTAACGTACTAAAACAACCTGCGTATCATATGTTCATTTCCTGTAAAAAAAAAACATAAATACAGTCTCTTTAGAAAGAGGACACTAAAATGTCAGTAACACATCGGCGAGTGGCAAACTGCATCAGCGACGTAATTTCATTTGTCGTGCCCCCCGAGGGCTGAAATTGAGAAATGTCGTCGGCCAATTTGGGCCAATTACGACCGGATTGCTGGAGATAAAATCTCCGATAAAATCCTGATAAGGGGCTCTCTGTCTGGGCGGTTACGGTCGAGGGATTAAACTAAAGGAAAATGTCCGTGTTGAAAACATGACTAATTTCAAAAATAAAATTAGAATGACAGATATCTGTAACAGCATATAAAAAGTTGTCAAAATATAGTAGTTTTCCTAACAAGTGCGGAAGGTGATACTTTACCGCAAGCAATTGCCGAACGACGCGTAGCGGAGTTCGGGGAAGTACGTGAGTGCCGGAACGACACTTTCTGCATGAGTTGGGAACACTATTTTTTCTACGACCCCATTAACAAACACTAACTTTGAAACATTTATTGTTTTAGTAATATAATTTACAACAAGGAATGATAAATTTTTAAATTTGCTCTTAATTTGCTTCTTCTTGCACCAATTTTAAAATTGGGTGTTTTGCTGCTCGTATCTTTCTTTTGATTTACTTGGTAATAGGTTCATATTTACCTAATTAGTAGCCCTCGCAATATCTTCAGAAAGATCTTCGTCGAATTAATCCATTATTTGACTTGTTAAAAACCTTAACTTTATATTTAAAAAAATTGTACAGAAACTTCAAAATAAATTTTAAAGAAACATTGCATTTCACAATGGCCGTCCTCAGTCTATGGAAAAGAATAAACATGAGGATTGGCTAGGCTCCACAAAAACTGATACACAAGGAAGAGCAGCAGAAAATTTCGCAATCAGCAACTCGCTCACCAATCTAATTATGGAACCTACCTACTTTCCTAGGGTTCCCACCCTTAATTCTAACCCCCTAGATCTCTTTCTTACTTCCACCCCCGAACTCTATCAAGCATCAGTAACTGCTCCCCTTGGTCGCTCTGACCATGGTTTGGTCACCGTATCATACTCCACTCATTTTGAGGCAACTGAAAGCATGCCGCCACGAACCTTCTGGCACTACAATTCGGCCGACTGGGATGGTCTAAGAGATTTCTTTGCCAGCTACCCTTGAATCC
>JAHBCN010014830.1:0-22113 GCA_019359885.1 Listronotus oregonensis
CCCAAAAAGCCCTTTTGGACTATAGTCTTCGTAGAGCATTACATTTTATATAGAGCCTTGGGTTTTTTTGTTAAGTTGGATACTGATAATGATAACAATTTTTGTTCTCGAAACGTATCCATGGGTTTTTACTTTACCTTATTTAATTTACTTTTCTTTTTAATTCTTATTCATTTGTAAGATTGACTTAAAAATAGAAAATTATTTTTATCTTTTTTGTAGGAAGAAAAAACTTAATACTTGGTAGTTAAACCTAATATGGATGATAGTGCTTCCGATGAATTCAAGAATAAATCTGAACATCCACGAACGAAGGCCAATTTTCTTTCCAATCTGTTCTTTTGGTAAGAAATAACTTTATATTTTAATTTTAAATATATTACTTAAAAACATAAATATGTATTTAATAAATAAAAAACTTAGGGTAGGTGGTACAGAAAGTGAAAAAGTTAATTTAAAACTAATTATTTACAAAAATTAATTAAAAAAAATCTAAATATTTTTTTTGCAAAAATAAACAATAATATAAATAAGACGTAATTTATTAAATACACAAAACCCTTAATTTTTAAATTTGTTTTTTTTTCTGAAACTTAAACAGTAATAAACCAATTAAAAATTTTAAATTTGTAGCAATTATAAACTTTTCTAAAATAAAACAAATTTTCAATAACCAGGCTCCAATTTATAAAAGTATGTAAAAGGATGCATTAAAAAATAACATCGATAATGTGTTTAATCAAGTTCTTATAATTACTTATTTAAAAGGAAGTTGCACGTGTACAGGGGTAACGCATTTTTTTATATTCAAAAATATTATTAAGGCAATAACCAAATAAAATTTTAATACGAATCTAATAAAAAAAATCGTTCAAAAAATATCTAGATAAAAAAAAATATGTTCTCAATCAAGGATAAATTAAGACTAATCACCAGTACCTTCTGGTAAAAATATTTAATTTTTAAATACAAAGCCTAATATTGGGGCTAAAATTTTTGATACTGAATTTTTTAATGTTTATTTTGCAATATTGTCTTACTTTAAAATAACTTTGGGGAACAATAAAACCCAAGATGCAGATTTTTAGCGATTTTAAGATAATTATTTATTTAAAACAAATATTTCACTCATGTATAAATTTTCCCATAAGACCCGTTAAAAATCAAAAGAATTTCAGCGAAATTTTCACGTTGCTGGGAAAATGTTGTTTTTCCCAAACTTGTTTAAAACAACCGAAACTGCTTGTATTGTCAATTAGAAACATCAAAATCAGTCAATGAGTCGATTTGGTTATGTCCCGATAAAGAAATAGATAAAGTATAAAAAAAACGATTTCAGTTATAGTTTTAATTATGTTGCATGAAATTGAAAATTGTAGAAAAAAAAAAACTTTTTAATATAAAAACTCCCATATTTCTCCATTCTAGAAATATTCTCCCTAAATACCGCTCGTGTATAAAAATTAACCAGATAATTTTCATTCAAGCTTATTATACAATTATAAATAACAAGCTTTCATGAAAATTATCGGTGATTTTTAAGCACTCGTGTTATTACCCCGAGAGTAGCACGGGTATGGTAACGCAACTTTTAAAGTTATAGATAATAATAAACCAATAATCAAATAAGACTTTTAATATAAACCTTATTTAAAAAATTAAATAGTTAGATATTTGAAATATAAAAAAATAATGGGGTCGCAATCAAGGAGCCAAGAATAAATTATAACCAATCAGCAGTACCTACTGGTAAAAATATTTCATTTATAAATCAAAAGTCTAATTTCCCAGCGAAATTTTTTGATATTTAGTTTTCAAATGTTGTTTTTGCAATCTTGTTTTAATTTTAAATAAAGTCGAGAAGCAATAAAGAAACGATGTAGATTTTTAGCGATTTTTAGATACTTATATAGATATATAGGTAAACAGAAATTTTCCAAGTTTGCATTTTTAGACTTTTCACTAAAATTCCTTAACTTTACTATACTTTAACTAACTATACGTGTATTAATGTTTTCAAAGTTTCAAAGGTAAGGATTTCATTTAATACTCGCTACACTTAACAAATTTTGAAGCCCCGTTTTACCACTATTTAATAACACAGTTACACAAAAAAAGTTAGATATAGTTTTCATGAAACGTATGTCTTTCGTAATATAATAAACGATCAAACACCCACAATTAAAAAAACTAAAAATTAATTCTAGTTTTACTATAGTTATTTTTTAAAATTCTTATTGGCAAATTAAACCTGTGATCATCATTTTGGGACCGTCTTTTTGAATTTGGAGTATTAACTTCTAATTTATATTTACCTAAACTCCATTATATTAAGTTTGTCATCATGCATGTTTTAAATTTGACTTTAGATTCGAAATCAGTCACCTCAAAAACGACCTCATATCAAATTTGGCTTAAAGCCGTTGATTTTCAAAAAATGTTTTCGCCATCTTGAAAACACATTTTGGATCCGCTATCTAGAATTTTCAGAATCCTAATCAGAGATTCTTTATGAGAAATTTGGGTAAGATCCGCAAAGATTTTGAATATAGGGATTTTTAGTCCATTTTTGGAGGTTAGAAAAAAAGCAACACGTGCTACCTAAATTTTGGTGATAGATTTGGATTCCGCGTTTTGAGGATGTTTTCTGCCAATAAAAATCAATTGTTATTAACAAAAAATGAAAAAAAGCCATTTCGATTTTTGGTGATATCTCAAAAAACATTAGAGATAGCGGAAATTACAAGAAAGATCCTTGAAGAGAAGGGAATTTCGATAAAAAATCCCAACTCCTGGAGTTCTATCCATTATTTATAATTTTAATTTGACGGTGAAAATGGGCCTTCGCGCGACATTTTTGGTGGCGCGCTCGGCGTCAAAACCAAGTACGTTTCACTAAATTTTTTTTTAGGTTATATTATCTTAATTATTTATTTATTATTTTTTTAATTAAGCTGTATTTAAAACACTTCAAAGAATTTATTCCCGTTGAAAATTCAACTCAGAGTTAGTGTTTCAACAAGTTAGACAATTGTCAATTAACAAAATTGTTTTGAATTTTCGTGTTTATTGTACATTAAAAAAATGCTTAAATAATTGTCGTATACATTTTTCGCTTCGTAAAGCCTTTTATACAGGCTGCCCCAGGAGTAATGGGACACAGAGCAACAGCAGATTCCTTAGGTCCATAGTTAATAATAACTAAGATACAGGGTGTCAAACTTTTAATTTTGTTTTCCATAAAAATCAATTGTGCATTTGCGTAATAATTCTTTCACTAAATGACGTAGCGATACAAAATTGGGGATCTGGGAGTTGTTTGAGGCGAGAAATTCAAATTTGTTCATGCTTTTGATTTTGCTACTAGAGGGCGCCAGCTACGGTCTACCCCACTTGTTTTAGATAGCATATTTTTTTTAAGCCTAGTGTATTGACCTGTTAATAAAAAAAAAATAAGTTACTATAAATTCCTCTGAACTAAAAATGTATACCATATTTAAGTCTCTAGAGGCAACTATTTTCGAGATAAACGCACTTTAAAGGACCCTGCAATTTTTTTATGGAAAATGAGTTTCGGCCAATTGTTTTCAAACTTTGGATAGTGATAGTTTTTAGCACGCGGATCGAAAATCTCCACGGGCACAGAACCCGAAAACCCATCTAACACCCCAAAATCACCCTTAAATATCCCCAAATCCTCAGTGACCTTTGATTTTGGGGAGATTGGAGGAGTTTTCGGGTTTTGTGCTTATAAAACTTTTGATCAGCGTGTTAAGAAGTATCACTCTGCAATGTTTGAAAACAATTGAGCCATTAAAAAGGGCCATTTTCAACAGTTACAATAAAAAATTAAAGGCTTAAAAAAGTTATGCCATTTAAAACAAGTGGGTAGGCCGTAGCTTGCGCTCTCCAGTGGCATTATCAAAAGCATAGACGAATTTAAATTCTTGCCCTTTAAACAACCCCCAGATCCCCAATTTTGTACCGCTACGTCATTTAGTTAAAAAGTTATTACAAAAAAGAAAACAAAATTAAAAGTTTAACACCCTGTATCTTAGTTATTCTCAACTTTGGGATAAGGCAAGTTTACGTAAATTGCATTATTTCGACCTAAGGAATCTGCTGTTGCTCTGTGTCCCATTACTTCTGGGACACCCTGTATATACATACCTAAAAAAATCATACTATAAAATTTTAAAGAATATTTGATGCTTTGTTTATAATAATTTTATAACTTTGACAATATTACTCTGATTTTTATTTTTTTTTTTGTTATGAAATTATTAAAAACACAGGATTAAATTTTTAAAACTTTTATGGTATTATCTTGTTAAGTATGTTTATAAGAAGGGCTTCAGGAAGCGAATAATTTATACGACAATTATTTAAGTTTTTTTTTAATGTGCAATAAGGATAAAAGTTCGAAACAATTTTGTTAATTGAGAATTGTCTCACTTCTTGAAAAACTAACTTTAAGATAAATTTTTAACAGGAATAAATTCTTTGAAGTATTCTAAATACACTGTAATTGTTTAAAATTAATAAAAAAAATATTTAGTGTGACGTATTCGGTTTTGACGCCGAGCGCTCAACCAAAAAGGTCGCGCGGGGGCCCATTTTTAGCGTTAAATTAAAATTATTATAAATAATGGAGATAGAACTTGGAACTTTTTAATCGGAAATTTCCTCCTCTCCAAGAATTTTTGTTGTAATTTCCGCTTCTCCTTATGATTTTTGAATAATCATTAAAAATCAAAATGGCTTTTTTTTGTTTTTTGCGAATAACAATTGCAATTTTTATTGCAGAAAAAATCCTCACAATGCCTATCTCAGATTTGCATTTCATTGCAGGAAACACACATTTTTGACTAGATTACATACATTACATTTTGACAGAAAACATAAAAAGTATAGCCAACTTTTTTTGTGTGGCCATGTGATTAGCACAGTCTTACTCGGAATAGTAATTAAGTAACTTTTGTTTTTTGTCTTTCATTTAGACATACTTCTTAAAACGGATTAAGTGACCGTAAAAATATTTAACAAACTGCATCATGCAATCGTAACTATTCAGGCGTGGTTGATTCTTGTTTTCACACTTTGAAATGTGTTAAGAGGCTGCTAGTACACTTAAAGCATATTTCAACTAAACAGTCAAAAAAGTTCAAAACAGTTATTACTAGAAAGTAATTACTTACTGATTGCTATACAAAGTGAAAAAAATAATGTTATGCGTAATATATAAATTTAAAATTAAGGAAAACTTAGTTAGAATTACTTTTAAAATTTTAAATAAATCAAATTTACGACTTAAGGCTGGTTTATGCAAACAACTTTAAATTTGATTAAACTTTTATTTAAATTTATTTTAAATTTAAGAATTTCTTGGACATTTATAAAGAATATTTACATTTACCTTACGCAAGCGCAAAAACACAAAAATTTCGTTGGGTTGGTATTAATTATTAAACCATTTTTTATGTCTTTACAGGGTTTTGACTGTTTTTTGTGCTTGGTTTGCTATAATTTAATAAATAAAATAATTAATAAAAGTATTCGTATTATCCGTTTTGTAAATCGGGTTGAAGATTAAAGTTGACAGCTCGGTCTGAACGAATTTTAAGTTTGGTTGCACTGCTCGCGCATGCTCATTTTCATTATTATTTAATTTAACTTTAAGAAGATAAAAGTTGGCCAACTTCCTAAATAAAAGTTAAAGTTAAAGTTTTCTTAAAGTGTGTATAAACGCGCTTATACACCGTGTTAAAAATTAAGTCGGCACTATTGCTAACTTTTTTATTATACAAGATACAAGTTAGGTTAAATTAGCAAAGCTGTGTACATTTTCACGCTGATTACAATGACAATAATAGAAAAACAAATGAACATCAGATTTACGAGTTATTCACAAAAATATACTTTTTTAAATGCAACACCCTGTATTTGTTGCGTTAATTCGATAGAGAATGTGATTTTCTATACAATTAGTTATAAACATATTTTTTTTAAGATGATAAATAGCAGAGTTATTTCAATTTAAATGCATTTTCCGTAACTGGGCGCAGGCAGCCATGGAATTCTTAAAATCCCATGTTTTGTACAAATTTTATCGAAGTACGCCATGACAGAAACCAATTTTTAATAAAGTCCGCCATAACGGATATAATTTATCAAACCTTCTAATTACTTGGGTGAATAATAAACATCGTAGTTTCAGTTTTTTTTTTAATAATAAAATAATAACGCATAGCTAAGTAACATTAATAAAATACATTATGCTAATAATGGCTATATTGGTATTCTTTAACACATTTCTTAGTAAATTCAGATATTGTTTGCCTGTTAAAGATCCTTTATAAAACACAGGTCCAACAATTTTTGATTCAATGAGGCAGCACTAAACCTTTAAGCAAAAACATCTTTGTTGATTGAAAGGATGATGGCGCAAGAGATTGCAGTGCTCCAATAATGTAGGTTATTTCGGTTAAACATGCCGCTATTACTAAAGTTAGTATCATTGCTTCAAATAATTAATCGTAAAAAGTTTGGATTTTCTATAGCAGCATTTACAAACCATTGGCAAAAGTTTATACGTCTTTTGTAATCACCTGGCAACAAAGTTTGTGTGGGTCTGTATTTGTGGGTTACATAATTATGTTTTTTTTTTTTTTAATTTTATTAATGGTTCCTTAGCATAGATCAAGATCTGACCTATAGTCTTTTAAGGAGTTTTCACGATAAACTTTTAAGTATGCCAAAACATTAATTTCTGTTTGTTGCTTAATTATAAAGGTTTTCTAATTTCTACGCTTAAGAAACACTTTTGATTGATTAAAACTCTCGATAAAGGAGTAAAAAATATCTTCTGTTTGGCATATTTCTTTCTGGAAACAGTTTCACTCTAAAACCCGATGCCATTTTTTTGGCAAATTATGTAGCATTCTATCATATCAAACATCTCCAAATGACTGCATTATAAACAATAGTAACATAAATAAGCTGTTGTTTATAATGCTTACGATTTACTAGTTGTCACTAAAACATCATGGCGGATACACATGTTATCTTTTGTTTTTTTTTTATTTATTTTTGTCATAGCATACTACGATATTTTGTACAAAAAATGCGATTTTAAGAATTCCATGGCTGCCCGCGTCCAGTTATGGAAAAATACATTTAACTTGAAATAACTCCGCTATTTCTCATTTTAGGAAAAAAATGTAAATAACTAATTATATAGAAAATTACATTTTCTTTCGAAATGACGTAACAAATACAGGGTGTTGCATTTAAAAAAAGTATATTTTTGTAAAGTTTTCTGCATAAACCAGCTTCTAAATACAATGTAGAATTAATAAAGTCTATTATGTTTACAGTTGGGGTCTACCGATATTTTACAAAGGCTGGGTAAAAGACTTTAGCGAAGATGATCTCTATAAACCACTAAAAGAACACGAATCCCACAAATTAGGAGATAAGTTAGAAGAAGAATGGAAGCTGGAACGAATGCATCATCCAGAGCCGCTACTCTTGCGGGCTCTCTGGAAAATGTTCCGAAAAGATATTGTACTTTTCGGGGTTATTTTATTTATACAAGAATTTGTTTTAGGGTAAGTAACATCTGGAAAAAATACAAAAAGTGAAATTTTGCTGGAATTTACACTCAATTTGTCCTGTGATTTTCACATAAAAAAAGAGAAATAGATAAATAATCTACTGAACCTTTATTTTTTCTTACAAAATAATATTGGTCTTTGTTTTTTCCTCGAAAAAAAAAAAAGAAAACCTATAAAATTGTGAATGTTTTTGTAAACTTTTACAATCGCAAAATTTGGCATGTTCACCAAAACCAAAATGGCCGCCGTCAATAAACTGCCTGATTAAAAAAAAAATATTTTCTTGTCTTGAGAAATAGGAAAAACAACCTTAAAAGTTTCATTATTCTTAAAAATGGTTTAGCAAACAATATTGTTTACAACTTCAGATGGATTGACCCATTTAGCAAAGTCGCTGCGTTATAAAAGTAACTTAAAAAGCGAAATAAAAAAGGGGTAGAAAATTCAGTGATAAACAGAATTAGGATTTTTATAAATTTATTTTTTGTTACCGAAAATAATAAGTTTAAAAAGTTAAACTTTCTCTGCGCAAAATAAAGTGGTAATAAGGATGATTTTTACACAGCTGTAACTCCAAAACGATTAAATGCAATATATGCGTGTAACACCAAATATCTTAAGATTTTTACAAATAATCCAAAAATAAAATAATATCATTTTTGCACCATTTTTGTAATAAAAATTATTTTCATGATAATAACTTTAAATAAATAATAATTTTATCTCTCTCTCTCTCTCTCTCTCTCTCTTTATATTAATTTGACAATAAGTATATGTGTTTTTGAATTTTACTTCAATGACGGCTTTATAACAGATTTAACGTAGATTGATGCCAATGGCAATTCTGTGTTTTTAATATTATCTTTTAAAAATACAGAATTGCTGGTAAGGCTCAATAGGCTAAAAAAAGGACTTGATGATCTTTAGCCCAGTTGGTGGAGTAAATATTACACTATGAGCACAAGTTATTGGCGAATTGGCTGTTTTTTTTATAAGTAATTTAGAATATACTGATTGATATTAAAAAAAGTTCATAGGTTAATCGGTTTCCTAAAGTCGAAAAAAATTTCGAAAAATATATTTTTTCAAAATTCTCAAATATTTTGGGCTGCGAAGAAGATAGAAAAAATAAAAGATACCGTCTTGTAGAGGAAGTTTTTTTCTATAAAAAAGATATTCTGCGTTTTTTTCTCTGAGTTATAGTTTGTTCGCAAAAATTCGATAAGCCATTAAGCCATCTTGCGCTAACAAACAAGCGATACAATTTAAAATCATAACATTCCACTCGATTACCTTTTACATTATTAATGTAGGAATGCTTTACTCTAAAGAATCGTGGGTAAAAAATTAAAACAGTCCAAAATTTTTAAACTTTTTTCAAAATTTTCAAAAAAAAAATCATGAGAGTAATGTTTTTTTTTTGGTTTTTCATTTTTCTTGAGTTATACAATGATAAATATGAATTGAAAATCATAATTTATTTTATTTTTAATAAAATCAGTAGAAATTACATGTTACAAAATTACAAATCATCTACACTCTCGTTATCATTATCACCGTTTTTAGAATCAGACTCGTCAGAACTTATCTCTGTAGTAAGTTGTGGAAAATTTTTGCATGTATCAGGATAACAAGCTTTACAGACTAAGAAACATAGCAATCCACTTTTTTGCAAGTGCATGTTTCTCTCATGCTTCGAGTGGTGCATAAACAAAAAATTAATTTCATTATACACGCTGGAGCCGATTATTCAGTAATTTTAATAGGTTGTAGAATTGTCTTTTTTCCCAACCCCATTCTTCAGCATTAATAATATTTGACATACAAATTTGAACTCGTAAATAAGTTTTGCACAGATGATAATTCTCATCATCAGATGTTGGGGGTAAACATTCTAATTTAAGAGGTTTTTGTATTTTATGATTACTCGCAACGGCTTTAGTAAAGGTCACATATCAATAATCGTTAATACAAGTTGTTTTATTCGATGCTCCATATAACGAAAGCAGAAATAATATGCCATTTTCAAAAATCGTTTTATGAGACCGTCTTGACAATTTAAAACTTTCCATAGCTTGTGCTAACTTCTCATTTTTTGATTTTTTGATTTGGGGACCGGCGGAGTCAGCCGCCGATCCCCAGCGTATTTTATACCTGAGTTCCTTTCTATTGTATTTCTTACCTGGGCCGTTTCTTACCTGTCCACTATGTACATTCTATTCTTTAATTATTCGTCAGTTTAGTATAGAAGCATCAAAATGTATCTTCAACTATGCTAAGAGAGAAAAATTAGAACATAAAAAAGTACCGATTTCTTGTTAAACATAAAGAATTATTATACCTAATTAAAAAAAATTCCGTACTGAATGCATTTATGCTTACAGATTTTTAAAGTATACTAGTTTACGTACATTTAAAAAAAATGACCCGAATAAGTGGATTTTTCATAATTTTTTACAGACCAATATATTTATATCGCTATAATCTTAAGATTCTGAAAAAATCAAAATCATGACAAGAGCTGTATTTTATAACGAGAAAAAGTTAATGAGTAAAAATTTTTATTCGTGGAGTCGGTCACCTAAGTAACAATTTTCGAATTGTAATGATGTTTAAAAACAATTATTATCCAAACGCTCAATTTTCGATTGTAATACATATCATACTTATATGCGCTTTTTTCTATACGATATATTATTAAAAACGGAAAATAAATCATAATATTGGAAAGCTGAGAGTTCCAACTTCAAAATAGTGTATTTCAAATTCCAATTTAACATTTTGTAAGTACGTGTCAGATTATAATGTAATATGCGCGATTCTAAAAAATAGCTCCGCATGCGGCTGATCCGTCGTTCCATGCGTAGTATGCATAAGTTATTAAATAAATTTTTTGCGGACAAACTATGACTCTAACAAAAAACGTGCAAAATACCTTTCTGGTAGAAAAAAATTTCTCCTACAAGATGGTATTTTTTATTTTCCATTATATTTATCCCATCCCAAAATATTCTGGAATTTTGAAAAAAAAAATTTTTGAAATTTTTTTGACTAGGAAATCGATTGACCCGTGAACTTTTTTTATATTAACTAATATACTCCAAACTATTTATTAAAAAAAAATCAGACAGTTCGCTCATTACTCGTCCCTGTGACCTCCACCAACTGGGCTACTTACTAAAACTTTCATTTCATCTATGTAGCTAAAGTACAAAGTACAAAAGGCTGCTTTGGATATGACATACCTCTACGATAATCGGCAAGACGTATGTAGGTACAAAATAGTAATTTTAAAAGAGCAATGCTTAGCTTCTCGAATGCGAAAGCAAGTATTTTAATTTTGTTTATAATTTTTTGTAAGCATTAGTTATTTTTTCGATGCAGCATTTTTAAAAGGACTTAACTTAAAACTCTCGTTTAATGGAAATATTATTTTTAACTAACCAGCAGTAACCCGAACAAAACATTTTTTTTAATAAACGGTGTGATTCCATTCTTTAAGAAAAAATAACAAGGTGACAACAAATTATGCTGTAGAATTTGTGAAATTTTGTGGTTAAAATTAAACAATCCCGACAAGTTATCAACAATATTGAAATCGATATCGATAATCGCGATGCACACTGCACCCGCATGCGGGACTGTAGGCCATTTGTTTTAAAAAATCAAATTCAAATTTGTTTGAACCTGATTAATTTCTTTTTTTTTGCTTTTAAAATATACACACTATTACATTTTCAGTGGATTTTTCATGTTGCCACAACTTTCCTTTTGAATATCAAAGCTACGTTTTAATTACAACTCGGGATGTGCCCGAAATTACCAATTTAACCTTTTATTTGAAAACAAACATACGCATAAAGTCACAATCGAATTAAATTTGAACTAGTTATAGAATAAAGACCCTGTTCTTTACTTGCTAACTTCCAATTATACGCCTTGGATGAGTGCAAAAGGGTATATTTGGATTTTTGTATTAGCTAATGTGCGTCATTTATACTTATTTACTTAAAAGATAAAATACTAGAGCTTTGAGCTGTTTTTGTGAGAATTATTTATTTTTTTGTAGTACGTTTAGGTTTAGGTTTAAAGTGAGTGGACCTTTTACGCCCTCCACCGCGACCGCTTGGTCTATTGTGGCTCACACCTTTTTAAATTTCTCCCAATAGGATCAGACTTCTAATGATTCCGATGTCAAACTGGGAGAGAGTCTTCATCTCCCTTTATTCGTGCCGCTACCGGACACGAGCGCAATATGTGTTCTGGTGTCCCTGTCTTCTGGAAATTATGACGAGCAGACAATTAGATCCGTCATGCCCTCCTCTCCCGGTATAGTGACGTGGGTAGCTATCAGGTCCTTGTTACAGGAACCAGATGTACCTTCTGAGGCCATATCTCTGGCTTTTCCCTATGAAAAGGGTTCTATCCGCTTTCTGTTTAAAGCCACGGAATCCTTTTCCCTATAAAAGCGGTTCTGTCCGTCTTCTGTTTGGATTCAGGAATCCCTTTCTAAGCACCTGCTTGTTCGGGATGGATTAGCCCTTCCCCGTAAAATAGGCGCCTGTGAGTTCAGGGGCATCTTTCGAAACGGATTCACCCGTTTCGGTGGCGCACCCTTGTCTGCTTGTGACCTTTGTCACTGTTTTCCTTTGAAAGCGGTTCTGTCCGCTTTCTGTTTGGAGCTAGAGAAGTAATAGTTCACCACGGCAGAGCCCCGCATTACCGCAGTATGGCTAGATACTACGAGAGGTTGCCCTGTATCTCAAAGGCACCGTTGGAAACACCTGTTTAAGGCACAGGATGTCATTCACTCATCAGCACGGTATGGTAACACCTTGAGTTAAGCCTTGTGTTCTTCTTAGCTTTGGATCTCGGTCCAATACGCTTGAGGCTTGAGTTGCCGATAACCAGCAACCCCAGAGAGTATATCCTACTGGGCCCAACCACGATACCAACGTGCGAACACAGCGGTGGGTTCTTTGTAGAAATTAATAAGTATATTTATATTAATATTAAAGGTATAATTACCTCTTTTTTTATTTACTAAAGCAAAAATATGCGTTTTTACGCAAATGGAGCAAAAAATTTGTATATTGAAAATTACCCAGAATTACATCAACAAAAACGAACTTTCAGAAAAAAACCTCTTAATAAAAGGTATTTCTTGTTTGGTACTGTCCCAAATATAGCTCAGGATGATCTCAAGAGATGCAAATGATAATGAAATATTTAAATATATAAAGTAATTTATAAACTAATTTATTATATTTTTTGTTTTAGACTTTCACAACCCCTAGCTTTAGGGAAATTAATGAATTATTACGCCCCCAATCAAACAAGCGTTACAAGACAGGAAGCCTTTTTGTATTCGGGTATATTAATTCTAACTTCGTTTCTGTCTGTCGTCGTTTCTCACAGTTACATGTTAGCTTGTCACCATTTGGGAATGAAAATGAGAATAGCATGTTGTTCTCTTATTTACAGGTATGTATTACTATTTTACTATTTTTTAGCAAAGTGTCACTCTGACACTAAAAGAAATATTTTTTAAAAAATTATGACAAAAAATAGTACTAAAAACGGTCGGCAGTTTAAACATTTACAATAAGATGTTATGTTCATTGTTTTTATTCTTCAATCGCTTTTAATTATTTCACGAGTAAATGACATAATACTACAATTCAAGGACGTTATCCCAAAAACCAGCAATAAATGGCGTATAGTTTCAAATACACTTCTGATGTAGAATTAAATAAAAAGTAAAAATTTGACAAAATATACCGGGCGTTCCATTTAAAAGACGGGACACCCCTTATATTTTCCAATACTTATATTAGGTTTATAAATATAGTTGGGACACCCTGTATATTTTAATCAATACAATAACGGTTACGACAAATATATATTTTTTAAATTTATAAATAAATTTTTGTTTGGATTTCTAAATATATATGAAAATTTTTTATTACGATGGATAAAATAAAGCAGTACTTTACGATCATTGTCATTTACACATAAGAAAATCCAGCTGTGCCTAATAAATTTTACATTGCCAACATAAACATTCTCAAAAAAAAATTACAGGCCATAATATATAAACGATCTAATCCCTAATGTACGATTTGGACTAGCTGAAGCAAGTAATCATAAGAAATTTTATGTGTGTCGTCCAAAACAGTTCTGTTTGGTAAAATTACTGAAATTAAGGCGTATAAATACCTTGTTTTTTTTTCACAGTGAGTAAACCAGTATAGTAAGAAATTAGGTTTCAAAGTTTGTTTATTTCGTTTTCTCTCTTTGGTATCAATGACTGAGTTGGGTACATCTAAATAAACCAAAAAAAAAAGACATTTAAACAATTTACCAAATGGATTTTTCTCTTTTGACGGCCAAAAAGGATTGTTATGTTATAAGTTAGTTTGGTCATTAGTTGACTATTAAATTTTCCATACAAAAAAATATTACATAGTACTTGATTATTTTCAAAACTGCTAAACGAAATGTCAGCAAACTATATATTTTTAAAAAGAGAATAAATGGATTTTTTATTTTAAATAAAAATATAGAGTGTTTTCTTTCTAAAAGAGAGGTAACTTATTCATTTTTATTAACTTTGTTTATTTCTTTCTTTTGTTATGTTCAAAAGATAATAGACGAAAAACTATGTAACTTTTATATAAAAAAGTTTTTTTCATTGCTTCTTTGTTATCGTTATAAGTGGGTGTCAAAATATAAATGAAAACCTTGTACAAAAATAGTCTTAAAAAAGTTGAAATACATATAAAATAAAGTTTAAAAAGTAAACTTGAGATTTTTTATTTCTATCTACTCTTTTCAATGTTGCACTAATGTCATAATTTGATGTAAAGTAAAAGTGAGGTTAAAAGTGATAAAACTTGCCATTTTCTCTGTTCACATACAATCACAGACACTAGGGTCAATTTTGCATACACTTCTCAGTTACTTTGTTTGTTTAAAAAAACTATTTTTTTTAAGGAAAAAGTTAGGAGACTTTCCGTTCGGACAACAGGGACGTCTGTCACGGTAATGAAAATGACCTTATTTAACCGTTATTTTTCTAAAAAAAAAAAATAAAAATTCGTTATAGACATATTATTTCTACTAAATTTTATTTAATGGGTCTGCAACAATAAAATGTTAGAAAAAGCCCATTGCTTTTTAATTACCTAAAAAAAACAGAATGGTTTTTGACTGCCATTATAAATAAAATAGATTTTAAAAAATTGCTGCAATGTTGGTTAAGTAGCAAAGTTAATAAAATGATTTAAAAAACATAAATAATTTAAAACAATTGGCTTTAAAAAACCAATATTTGGTTGTCGGTAACAAAAAAGGCATACTATATTTAATCAAAATTGGTAGGCCGACTTTTTTGTCTGCTTAGCGACAATACGCCTTCATGTTAAATTTATTAACAATGGGAAAAATGTACATTGCCAGCAAACAATCTTTATTGGGAGATGGGAATTAAGTAATGGGACAGTAAAGTGATACTAAAACGTAAACCCACTGTCTCTATAGGACGTGACGCTCTCGCTTTCATAAAATATTATTTTAAATTTATGAATATCGGAGCGTAATAAGACACAAACCTAAGAGATGACATTAGTATAAACAACCTAATTGTAGATAAAATATTTTATACAACCGTGCGGTAACTAAGGTTGCAAACACTATTTTAAGTGTGGTAAGTGTCACTTTACCGTACTAGTGTGGTAACTGTTACTTTACCGCACTAGTGCGGTAAGATCATTTGTACTAAGGACTTTTCAAAAATCGTTTATTTAAACATCGTTTAACAATAATTAGTCTCCACGTAAATTACCTAACATACAGATAATATACCTAAAAGTTAAACGTAATAGTCGAGTTGCTCACATTTCCTATACAGGGTGACAATTTAAAAACTTGAAATGGCGATATTTTAGGAACGAAAAAATGAATCAAAAACCCCTTAAAACAGTTTCTATAAAACTAAGGGGGAACAAAAACAAGCATATTATCCCACCCTTATCAGCAACCCCTTGGACAGGGTGAGATAGACCCCTAGAATCTTAAATAGAAAGGGGGGTCGAGTGATACATCATTTTAAAGCTCTTGGAAAATGCTTTCCAATGATACCATAGAAAGCTACATTTCGGAAAATTCTTCTCTGTTTATCAAGGAAAACAATTATAAATAAAACAAAATTTTGAAATTGTTTATTATTATTTAATTAAATGTTCAAAATGATTTCCGTTGTTTTGAAGACAATAATAAAGCCTATTTTCAAACTCTTCACGTACATTTACAAATGTTTCTCTGGATATAGCACGGCATTCCTGAAATATTCTATTCTGGAGTTGCTCTAGTGACTCAGGTTGCGTTTTATAAACCACAGATTTTAGGTGACCCCACAAAAAGTAGTCAAGAGGTGTTAGGTCCGGGGATCTAGGTGGCCATTCAACAGGACCTCTTCTTCCAATCCACTGGTTAGGATAATGATCATCCAACCATTGCCTAACGGGAACTACATAATGAGGAGGTGCTCCATCGTGTTGGAAATATAGTAAGCGTTCTAATAAAGATAAATTTCCGTGTATGTCCCTCTGATTTTCTAATTCTCGCACTATTAGTGGTTCGATAGACCTCTGTAGCATTTCAGCATACATGTCCCCATTTAAATTTCCTGGTATAAATATTGGGCCGATAATACCTGTCTCCCAATATACCAGCCCAAACATTAATTTTCTGGGGGTACTGGGTATGCCCTTCTAAATACATGGGTTCTCGTTATCCCAGTAACGACAGTTTTGCTTATTAACATGCCCATTTAAATAAAGGTACACTCATCACTGAAGCAAATATTTTTAACTAGTTGAGGTTCTGCCATAATTCTATCTGTCATTATTTCACAAAACTGGATTCTTCTGTCCGGGTCGTCGTCACTAAGTTCTTGCAGTATCTGCAGTTTATAGGATAAAACTTGTGAAATTTAAGTACCTTTCTTATTGATTCACCGAGATAAGCCAGTTGCTACAGCCGCTTGACGAGTTGATAGCGTTGAATTCATTGCAAACTGACCCAGAATTTCAATTTGCGCTACTTCGTTGACTAGTCTCGGTTGATTTCTCTTTTTATTCGCGACAGAACCAGTTTCTTCAAATTTGGCTACTAATTGGCGAACATACTCCGGGCTTACATTTTGGCCTGGATGCCTTTCGTTAAAACGTTGAGCTGTCCTTAAGAAACATTTATCCTGGGAACCATAAATAAAAATATTGTCTACACGTTCAGCTGTGCTGTACACCATTGTTAAAGGTAAGAAGTGCCTTCTTTTCGTTTAAACTGAACCGAAAGTCAACTGTTTTTAAAATAATACTACTAGTACAAGTTACTTTTAAAGTAAATTTTGTAATAATAAAATTCAATTTATAAACAACCCGTTTTTCGACAAAAAATCATAGCAACTAAACCAATTCAAAATACCTGTGGGCGTGACACTTTTATATATGCATGCATTGTTTAATGTATTTACTTTTTTCTAATTATTGCACAATAAAGAGTTTTTAAAAAAATGTACCTGCTCGTATAGAAACTCGCTTATATGGTTTTTTTTTAACTTTTTTATAGTGCCTAATTAATTTCGTATAAAGTATGGCTCTTAGTAATTTCTTACTGCATCAAGTCAAATGTTTATTTTAATTTTTACTACCTTCACTCCATTTTTTTAAGTTATTATCGCCTCATAATGTATTCTCCTTACTTAGATACTTCTCAGAATATTATTAAGTTTTTTAATAAAATGAAACAGAAATATGCTATTTTTGTTACATAAAATGACTTACTTCGCAAGACAATGCACTGCATATGCATATTATAATGATTGATGATGATGATGAATGAAATGTTAGTAAAGGTACATTCGTTTATCAAAGAAAACACATGGAAGTAAAAACATTAAATCCCTGTTTTGCTTTAAAAAGTCATTTCTAAATAACAAAATAAATAACAAACTGTTTTTAATTTAATATTATTTACTAATAGAATTGTGTATTAATAACTGAAACTAAACCTTTTTTTCTGCCTATTGAAATTAAATAACTTGTTACACATTTGGAGTTTTTTCTTATTAAGGCTGACCATATAACGGGAAACCTATGCCCCTTTAAAGCAAAATACCTAAACTGCGAGAATATTTCATTTCTGTAAAAAAAAAATTTTAAGCTGACTTGCTTATAGAAATAAAAAAGTATTTTAAAGTTAATGAGCTGATTTACACCCAATACGTAACAGCCTATCTGTGATTTATAGGGAAGCGACATTTCGATTAGTCTTCTTAATTTCTTTGCTAACTTTACAAAAGATACTGCTATTAAAATACTTGCTTTATTAGCTTTTTATAAAAGTCAATGTACTCCTACAACTTTGCAAGAATGTAAAGAACTATTAAAATCATTTAAAATTGTTTAAAACAAAAAAAAAACATGTTATGTATTTTGAATCTAATTTCCTAGGAATAGTCGGTTGCTAGGACATTTTTAATTTCACCAAAAATACGACATTCTATCTTAAATATAACCTCCAATTTGATTTTGGTCACAACAAGAAAAATCACGACTGCGGACGCACTTGCAGCTTTACTGCATGTGCATTAAAAACACCTGAAATCAGCTGTTGGCATTAAAAACCCCTGGGCATCAAAAATGCACAAAAAGTTGCACCAGTGCGAATTGCCCTTTAGTCCATAATTAATTGTTAACTTGCACAAAAACATTACATTCATAGCCTTAGCTGCTTTAAAAAAGCTTGGATTCCTCTTTCGGGCCAAAAAGTATTTCCTTCCTTTTAATCTGTATACTCCGTATGTATCCCAAATCAGACTACCTTTAGAATATTATTCTCATGTCTAAAAAATGGCGTTTCCTACAACTCTTATCATCCGTGATCTCATTTAAAAAAGAGCTATTCGTCCTATTAATAATGGAACGCTTACAGAAACGCTTCCTTCTCTTACCCACCAATGGGCTGTAGGGAATATGTCGCTTTTTTATGGGAATTTTTACGGGTTCGCCACTTTTATGCATCATTTTACAGTCCAACTTGAGAAGTCCCAAACTTCATACTTTCTTCATTTTGTCATGGAATTTGCTACGAGAAGATGTTTTTCCTTCTTTAAATCTCAAATATTTAAGTCTTGTATGAATAAACTTCCTCTTACCAGACTTAAGACACCCATGGTATGTTAGTATTTAAGCCTTAGCCTTCATGGACTGTCCCAAGATTCAAAAAATACACACCATTTAAATAGATGGCTGTAAAGTGGCGCTATCTATTTTTTCCATATTGAAGCAGATTATATAAATTCTAATATTACCCAATAAAACGCAGTAAAATAAATAAAATAATTATATTAAAGAATTTTAAATATTTTATACTAGTTTTATTTAAATACCAAGAATGTTGTGCAAATATAAGAAAAACAGTGAAAGTGTGGTAAGTTTAAATTTGACATTTGATGATGTCAACTTTATATATTTCTGGTAACAAAGAATTATCGAAGTCCGGACCTAACCATACTATTTATGCGCAAAATTCGCAGGGTCTTTTCCTCTATACCAGCTTGCCTTTTTTTGCCCTGCACGAGTGGACAAAATTGTTCTTCAGCATTGGGCTTGCATTAACCTTTAAACTTACTTGGAAATTTCTTCTTTATTGAAAGTAAGTGAAATTTGAGTTTGACAATAGCTTGCACACTAGCTTGCTAAAATAACACTGTTTATCTGTCAAAATTGGCATATTTATTAAATGTGAAAAATGACATTAAACGGGGGAAAAAGAATTACAAAAAAGTTGTTTTTAATACAATTTTATGTCCACTTACGTATCTTTTAGAAAAATACTTACTTTGTATAATAATTTTTGAAATATTTTTTGCCTTTCCTATGTCTGTTTTTTTAGAAATATTAAAATTGGGACTAGAAAATTTAGCATGAGTAAGGCAGTGTTTAAATTACTTTTTTATCTTTATAAACATCAATATTATATATTTTAAATAGTCTGCATGATTTTTTATTAAATCTAAAGCACAAAATATTGCCAAAAGTTAATGTTATTTATGTTTATTATTAAAGAAATTAAATAATTTTCTCTTTAAAATACGCTGTTATACAGCGTATGGTAGTTTTTTATTCCGAGCACTACTAAGTTGAAATATCTTAAATATATAGAGTGTAAATAAATAGGTGCAAAAAAATTTGGGGGTGATTCTTGGGTTAATTCTAAGAAAAAAACTTTATATGAACGTATGTCCTATAAGTCCTAACTTTTGAAATACAGGGTGGTGAAGATTTTAAAAAAATATATGTTTTTTTTTAAATATCTGTGAAACTTTATTTTTGCTAAAAATGTTATACTTTACTTAACTTGTATTAACCTATCAATTATCTGCTGACGGTTGTTAAAAATTAGAGTCATATTTGAACATAAATAATAAACACATAATATATTTAAACAAACAGTGGTTTTTATTTTTTTAATCAAATACCCAACGTCGGACTAAAGAAAGTCAAGAGACCAAATTTGTTTTGAAATAAATGAGAATTGCAAAAAAAATTATTGCAGAAAAAACAGTGGCATACCATATTTTCCTTAAAAAATATTTAGTTTAAACCCCTCACGAACGCCAACGGTACAAATTAAAGAAATAAGTTTACCATCCTGTATCTTAAAAGTTAGGACTTTTAGGACATACGTTTAAATATTTTTTTTCTTAAAATTTACCCAAAAATCAACCCCTAAATTTTTTCCCACCTTTTTTATTTACACCCTGTATATTAAATTTATTTTTACTTCCAATTTTACTGTCAATTGTTAATGATTTTTTTTTGTGTTTTTCTAGGAAAACACTAAAACTAAGCAAGACAGCTCTTGTGGAAACAACCATAGGCCAAATGATTAATTTACTGTCAAACGATGTAGCCCGATTTGATTCATGCATAAGATACCTACATTATCTTTGGGTGGCACCTCTAGAAACCATTTTAATTATGTATCTGTTGTATTATAATGTTGGATTAACGGCCCTTTCCGGGTTTGGTTTAATTGTTGTTTTTATGCCTTTGCAAAGTAAGTAGTTCTGTCCATTATAAATAATAAATTTACGAAATTTGGCAACAATACTTTATATATTTTTGTAGGTAGTGTTAAAAATGTCTCATTGTAGGTTTACACTAAGTAGTAAAGATTGATAGCCACTTCCTTAGTTTTGTGGCGGATTCATCTTGTAGTCCAGGGCATTTAGATCAAAATCGACCGAAATAAAGAAATTTTTTAGGCCAGCAAATAATAAGATGCGGTTTTCTGCATTGTGTTCAGAAAGCTTTCAGGAAAAAAGTCTAATATGATGTGGTTATGCCATTTTTTTAAAAATGCATTCTGGTGCAATATGCAACTGCATAATTACTTGCAATATTATAAGAACGACTGGAAACTCTGAAAAATCGCTCGAAAATCTTTACTCGCGGGTTTTCCTGTATGCCGAATTAAATTCTGGCAATAAAATTACCCGAAGGCGCTCGGGGGTGACTCTGCGGGGGTGCCTGGGGGTGATTGGGGAAAAAGTGCAGCGTCCATGAAAATCAGCCAAAAACCGTTACTCGAGGGTTTTCGGGGATGCCGAATTTAATTCTTGGATTAGAATTACCCGAAGGTATAAATTATACTAGACTTTATTCCCAGGAGCTTTCTGCTGGCCTTAAAAATGTCCGATTTAGTTCTTAACTTCCCTGGACTATTGGTTTACTCGCCTGGAAAGTTTCTAAAGAATAAGACCACTTTGGCCTTGGTCCCGGGTATAGGGAACTAAGTGTGCGCAGTCTTATTGACTCCAATGAAATGGCAGATCGTTTTAAACAGAAAAAAAGAAAACCCTTTAAAAAAAAAACAGAAAAATTAAAAAACCTATCTACGTGTCGATGGCAAATCGGCCTGCCTTGTCAAGATAAACTTAAATGAAAAACAAAATAAAAATTTAAACTAAATTTGTAAAAATTTTGGTTTAAAAAATTAAATATATCTAAGAGCTTTTTTATTATTTATGACATTTTGTCATAAATGACAAATAAATTTGTTTGACTGGTATATTTATAATTTTCAAAAAAGCAAAAAAGGATGGTGTGCTAATTGATTCTAAGTTTACGTAAAGTTACTTCAGCATTAAGCATAGGTTACCATGTATTATTTAAAGTAACAATAATTTTTGTTTAATAATATTATTTTACTTTTTTTTAACATTTTTCTTTGCTAAAATACTAGAAGCATTCCAGTTTATTATGTGGTTGTTATCAAATGCGTGTTGACAGATTTTTGATTTATGAAATTTGTGTTTTTAATGTATTTTCTGTGTTCTTTTATGCGTTTGGCTAATGATCTGGAAGTTTCACCTATATAAAATTTATTACAAGGATCTCATAAATAAATTTTTTTGTGTTGTTGT
>JAHBCN010014831.1:0-21861 GCA_019359885.1 Listronotus oregonensis
TTTAAATACAAATCTCAACTTTTTGTTTTACATAGCTTACTATAAAGTGACCAGTTGGTCGAAAATTTTTTAAATTTTTTGTATGTTCTTTCACACTTAAAACGATAAAATTGAAAAAAAAAACAAAAATATGAATTTTTTGATTTTTCAAAGGTTTTTTTTTAATCGAAAAATTAACATTTTTAATTATTCTATTTTTAACGAACTTTAAGTATAAAAATATTTGACTACTCAAAAAAACACTTATCATGTTTATTTTACATCCCAAAAAATTGAGCCACACATCTAAACAATTACCAAAAATTGAGATTCTGTAGGTACTTTTATGCCAAGTTCCTCACTGAAATCTCTGAGAAAGCAGATTTTTGTCATGTGGTCCCCGAGAGGATCTGCTGATAGAACAGTGAAAAAAAAAGATGTTTATGTCATTTGTTCTATCAGCAGAATAAGGAACTTGGCGTAGGGGGGGTTTTTTTTAAGAACTATTTAAGATTTTAAAACCACATCACAAAGGATTTTAAAAACATGTGTTCTGATATTAAACCTGTTTCTATAAATAAAAATTTTGGTTGAATTAGAATAGATATTTTTGGCTTTAATTTTTGAAACACTACATATTTTGCTTACTTACAGCTAAATGGAGTTTTTTGTACCTAAATTGTTTAATTAACAAGTACAAGTTTTTGCTAAAAAATGTAAGGAGAATAAAAACAAATTATAATGATATCTTTTTTAAATGGCCCTGAAAAGTTCAGGGTGCAATAAAAAAAAAAACAACTACCTATGTGATAAAGTTAATTTAAATCTGACCAAAAACACTCACATAAAATAAAGGCCAATTCCCTCTCCAAAAATGTAGGCTTCCTAAAGTACTGAGATCTAAAATTAAACCTAGTTCTGTCCACCATTTCTCTTTTTTTTTTACAGGTAATTAGAATACCTTTGTGAATGTATGTACCAAGTTTGATACCTTTATATGGACTGAGACCGAAGATATAATAGGAGGAAAATTAGGCTTAAACATTTTGTGTAAAATACGCTCCTTTAAGCAATCGGCCGTCCTTTTGAAAAATAAAAATTTACTTTCTACAGTATACTAATACTTTTACTTATGTACATTAGGTAAAAGTTTTAAGTATAAACCCCATAAATAAAGTGATTTAGTAGAGACAAAAAAATTACTTACTCATTAAGTATTGTAAACCAGGGATGATAAAAGTAGATCACTATTATTTTTTTATCTCTATAATCAATATTTATTAGGATGTCCTATTTGAAGTTTTTAATGGTATAATACATAAATATGTGATCTATAAATGAATCCCAAATATACAAACTACAACACTAAAGTAGCAGGGTGTTAAGTGTACACAAATTTTGTCCCTCTGCTAGATCACTTTACTTATAGGGATTAATTTTTAACTTATGTACATAAGCATCATAGGCGCCACTTATGTTTTCTTGCACTGAAAAACATGTTTTAATTTTATATACAGGGTGTGTCACATGATACACATATGTAAATCTGAGATAGGTGGGGCCGCCTGCTATGCGGTGCACCCAGATATTTTGACCTGGGCCCTAAGAATTTTTTTTAATTATATATTTTTTTAATTTTCAATTTTTAGACTTTAAACTGAAATAACTTTTAAAAAATCATGAAACTGACAACATTTTTATTTTATTTTAATCTAGACTAATACTGGAATCATACAAATTTAATGATTGGGGACCATGACAGCCACAAAGGAAAATACGGGCCCTCAAACCACAAAAAGAGTCATTCATAAAAAAACCTTGATAAAGTTGACAAATAGTTCTTGCTGTTTTTAAGCAAATTGTGGTTATTGCATATCATTCGAAAGGGCATGAATTGAAGATGTGTTTGAATAATTAAAAATACTTGATCATTTCTAGTTTTTTTTTTAAAGCAATGCAAAGTTGGCTTTTAAATTTTTTTTACCTGGATAAAATTTCTATTGAATCTTTTTTGATGTGTTTGATATATATTTTTTGAAAAATACATCATAAAACGAACAATTTAAAAAATTAATAAAAAAGTTAAGTTTTTCAACTAAAATATCAACTTTGGAATTTCAAAAAATCAGTCTCGCGACTAGATAGCGGCGAAAATATTGGATTTCATGTTTTTTATATATATTTTTTTTTTGGAAAATACATAAAAAAATGAACAATTTAAAAAACTAATCACTACTAACCAAAACTCATTTTGACATCATTTTTTTTATAAATCTTTGTTTTTAAACATAGATTGCAAAAAAAATAACAATAAGCTTGAAGACAATAAGAATAAAAGTTATTTAAGATTTTTTGCAAATATAACGATTTTTTAAACTTTCAAAGTTGATTTTGTAATTGAAATATTAATTTTTTGACATTTTCACTATCACCACCAAAAACAAATAATTAAAAAATTATGATGATCCATTAATTCATCTATTTTTATGGCAAAAATGGGGTTTGACTAAACTTGTTAATAATTACCCATGATTTTTCAAAAAGTTATTTCAGTTTGATTCGAAAATTGAAAATTTTGGAAAAAAATTATTAAAATTCCTAGGACCCAGGTCAAAAATCTGGGTGGACCGCATAGCAGACGGCCCCACCTATGTTAGATTTACGTATGTCTACTTATGTGTCAAATGCCCTGTACATATTATTTCAGCCAAAACTTAGCTGTTCCTATCTACATATATTCAATTTACCTTTAATTTAGTCACTGTCATGTATTGTTGAAAATTTACCATGCAATCTCATATGTTTCATGATAAAAATTCACTATGCAAGAATATAATTTCATAAATTGTATTAATTTCTATATACAATAATAATAATATTTTTAAAAAAAAAAGCTAAATAAACAGGGATCACTTAATTTGATTTTAATTATTAGAACGGACTTACCGCTTCATTTTTTAATTTCAATGTACATCAAAAATTTAAGGGCCAACTCTCGGGTTTTTCGTTTTGGGTGCTGCAACACATTTAGCAACAATAAGACATAACTTCCAAAAATTTTTCCTGCATGTGCATATTTTACATGCGGGGGTGGCCTCCAAACCTTTTTCTTGTCCCATAGCATTGCTATCTGTCACAAATTTTTTTAACCAACCCTAAAATTTACCAAATTCGGGAGATTTTTCATATCAATTTGTCTAAATAGTTGTTTACTTTTCATATCCACACACCCTGGCTTTCCATAATTTGTGAACACATTTTTCATCTGGGGAGTTTTTGTTTTTTTCTTCCATTTCAGTTTATATCTGGGTACATCTGAAAAAGGGGAAAAATAAATTTTAAAAAAATTTAAAAAAAAAAAAAGGTGAAATATTTTCCAAAATGGAATATAGGAAAGAAAAGGAAACCCTGCCAAATAACTAAATTAGGGCCTAAGTTTTTCCAAGATTTTTGAACAAAAACCTACAAAAACGCCCTTCAATCGATGAAATATTATAAAAACAAAATTTTTTTTCATTTTTTTTTGTTGGCATACAATAGGCTATTATCACAAAAATGTCGGGTGTCAGTTTTTTGAAATTGACTTTTCTCCTACCACTTTTAACCGATTTTTTTTGGGATTTTTTCTCCTTCAATGTTGTTTTTGGATGTTATGGATTTCTAAAATACTCAAGTTGAAAAGAAAATTCATTCCTTCGAGTATACCCCCCTAGAGTCCGCCTTGCCGTTTGGGACGTCCGGAGAAAAAAAGAAAATAAGGGTACAATTTCTCCTCGCCCCGCCTGCTAAAATTGGGGCGGCTTGTTAATAGGGGTTTTCGCCTCTTAATTATTATGGGGGAGCGAAAGAAAAAGGGGGGGGGTAATTGTCTAAAAAGTGGCCAAACTGAAATCGTTTCATTTTCGAGATATTTATCATCAAAGTTAAAAAATATACCCCCTTTCTTTTGTACAAATTTTTAATTTTTACACTAAAGGGGACACAATATTTATAAACACCTTTAAAACCTTATATTTTTGATTTCTTACACCTTTTTTCATTAAATTGAGAACTTTAAAGGAAAGGCAGCCATATTTGTGTGAAAGTGGAGGTTTGAAATTAATTGGAAAAAATGCAAAAAATAAAAACGAAGTTTTTTAATAGTGTTGGTAAAAACAGGGAGGTTGGAATTTAAAATTTGGAAAAAAAGGTGTAAAATAAAAATAAACAAGTTTTTTAAAAGACGTTTGTGATATAAAGATTTTCGAAGAGTTGAAGCAATCAATTACATTAACGGTACGATAATGGAGAAGTTAGGGGTAGGCATCAGTGTTTTAAACAATGAAAATAACTTAAAAAGGAGCAGGACTCATTAAAATCTGGGATTACCCAATGAGGATGTACTGGTACATCGGTTCCCTCAGGAAACTCAGGTCGAGAGAAAAAAAAATGTCGTTATTTGGAAAAGGCGATAAAAATAAGGCTGATGTTATAAAGTTTGTAACGTTCTTGGTGTCCAGGTCTTCCAGATGCGATTTCAGGTCAAAAACCCCAGCAGCAAGACCATTAAACCAGTTCTAGTGTCTTTTCAAATTCTGACATAACAACACGTGTTTTGCAGCAACGAAAATATAAAGCTTTAAAACCGAACTTTGGGAAAAGAAGTGATTCAAAAAAGGGAAGCAAAATTTTTTGTATTTAATCCGGGCCTGTCCAAGAAACGCGATTATTCATGAAGGCCAAGGAACTTTAAAAACATGTAGGTACAAATATGTTTGGGCTAAAGACGTGGGGAAAAAATTTTTGCCAGAAAATGATGGAGATTCTGTTATCAGAATAATTACAATGGCCCAGGCTCTTTTTGTCATTGCACTTTCAGGATCCTTCGAATTCTCATTTACATTTTCATAGAGTTTGACGGGTCCCGGGAAAGAAGCGGGAAAGTCAAGAAAAGCGTCCAGGTCGACAGTATCAAGATGGACTTTGAGAATAAGAATTCTTTATGTTTTTTTTTCCCTCTTTCGGCAGGGGAGTTTGAATGTTTATTTTTTTTTACCGATATTTTTAAAAATGTATGTTTGAAGCGGGGAAAAAGCACTTAAATATAGCCCATATTACTGAATACTGAATACTGCTCTGTTTATGGCGCTGCTGTGATTGCCAGCTCATGTGGTGGCGATCCTGGTGTTGCCCGTTTTGGCAGTACCATTTTAGGACCCCCAAGCAGGTGTCCTTGTTATGTAATTATAATACTGTAGTCTTCCATAAGTAATACTGAAAGCAGGCAGAAAGCTTCAAGGAAAATCCATGCAAATACAATAAACTGACGAATTTGGTTTAAATTATACACAGGCATGTTGGTAACATAAAAACGAAAGACAGACAAGTGGGGGGCAATAAGGGTCTGGAAGGGAAAGGATTAGGGAAAATTGAGCATTATAGTTTTATTCTATTATGATTAATGAAGTGCATGATGATTTTATTGTGTTTTCATTTGGTTTTTCGAGTATTGACGATATTGATATGGGGGGTGAAAATTTTAGTTTTAAAAACTCTTCAAGGGTTCCAACCTGAATATTAATGGGGCATTCGAAAAAAAGTGGTTAATTGTTTCCACTTGTCCACACGCAAGGGGGTCATCTGTAATATTTAATTTAAATAGGTGCTCTTTTGGTTAACAGTGTCCGGTTCTCATTCGTATTATTATTAAGATAGTTTCATCCATATTGGGTACCTTTTTTGAACCATTTTTGGTTAAATACAGATTGTACCTGTTGATATTTATACTTTTTTCTCTGAATTATGTTTTTCCAATTATTTTGGGAAATTGGTGGGGATAATTTTGCTTTATAAGATTATAAACCTAATAGCATCAAAGGTATTGATTTGGATTCTTTAAAATTTTACTAAAATTTCCAAAAACCCCGCTTTATCGTTACCAGGTATTTCAGAATGTCCCGGATCCAGGCAAGCCTAACATTAAAACCATTCCGTTTGCCAATAAAATGGGGCGTTTCTTTCGGTCCAAAAATCAGCTGTAGCCGAGTGGAGGTTACCACTAATCTTCTGAATTGCGCTTTTTGAATCAGAGAAAATGATTGCATTCTTGATGGACTTTTATAATGACCCTTGTGGCTCGTGAATGGCGATAATCTCAGATTACAGATTGACAAAAAATCTGGTAGTTTTGAGAAAAATTGTAGTTTAATTGAGGAATGGTTATTCCATATCCAGTAGTATCCAGATATGAGCTTTTGACGCATCTGTGAAAACAGGTATAATTTTGTCTAAATTTTTCGGTATATGATAAGAATTTTTCTTTGATTAGTAGATCGTCTTTCTGTATACCAAGGTTTATAATTTTAAGATGGTATGTAGGATTTCCTCACCTACTTCATAACAGGAAAATTGGTGCCTTTATAAATTTCTCGCAAATGCGGTAGGTAATATTGTAATGCCATTATTAAATAAGGGTCTGGGAGTTCTACGTAGTCCTGGACTATCATTTAGGTGTTTGACTTTGAAAAGGAGTTCAAGGAGTGGGTGATTTTCTATGGTCGTGAGTTTGGCTAAAACTTTGTGGCCAGCAGTTTTCTTCTTTGTTCTAGATCGATCAGTCGATGCTCAGCCAGTAGAGCTGTCTTGGTGTAATCTCATACATCCAAGCGATATTCTGAGCCCTGGTAAAAAAAGAACATTGTTGATTTAGTCCACTTTGGGAAACTGGGTTTATTAGTATGGATCCAAAGTCTAAATGTGATCTAACTAAGGCTTGAAAAATCATGAGTAATGTGCACTGATCTGCTCCCCACCAGACTCTACAAATAGCCTTTAAAACATTTAGGCCTTTTGGCCTTATTGGTAATGTATGATATTGTTTATCCCATTTAGATGGTTTTGAAAAACAATTCAAGTATTTAACCTGTTGTTTGAATTCAATGGTTTGGTTATTGATTAGAATAGGAGGTGGGTTATTATACTTCTGCCTCTAGTAAACACAGATTCTTCGCATTTTCTGGTGCCATAGATAATTAATCTCAGTTTAGAGACTGCACAATTTTATTCAAAGATTCATTTATCTGGGTGGTCATAGCCTTCATGTTTGCCCCTCGGACAAAGATCACCAATCATGCACAGCCCATTAGTGTTACATTCCAAAATCTATATTAAATATCCATTATATATATTAAAAGTATGGTACTCAAGGGTGACCCTTGGGGAAAACCTCTGTGTAAAGAACGGGCCTAGAAAAAGCTCCGTCATTCCTCTAGTATATAACAGACGTAGTCTTAGAAACTGGTGGATGAGATTGTTTATTTCCACAGGAATTGTGTTTGTGTAACTTATCATAAAGCTTATAAATATTTACATTATCATATGCTGATTTTATGTCTAGAAAGACGGAATTCAGTCTCCGATGCGAGGAAAGCGTTGAAGATGAAAGAAGAAAGATATGAACATTATCAATAATCCCATGACCCTTGGAAAACCATGCAAGTGATCGTTAAACAAATTATTGTGTTCTAAATACCAATCCAAGCGATTCTTGATCATAATCTCCAAAGTCTTTCCACCGCACGAGGACAGGACAATTGCCTATGAGCTCTTAGGCAGATGTGGGTATTTGTTGGTTTTAAAATATTTATAATGATGAATTTTTTTCAGTCACTTGGTATAGTATTACCCAAAAGAAAGTCATTATAGGAATTTAACAATAGCTGTTTGGCTCTGAAAGGTAGATTTTTAAGCATGAGATAGAAATATCATCCATACCTGCTGCTGATATTTTTATCTTTCAATGCTGCTCAGTTCGGTATGGTAAAAGCTTTGATGTTGGTATATCGTCCTGAGGATCATTTGAGTGGATCTATGTCAATAACAGACATATTACTAAGTATGGCTTGTCTAATTTTATCATCAAGTGTGTAATTATATTTTGCACCAGAGTTAATGTTTGAGAATTTTTTTAATTTTGTTCCATACATATGTAATGTTGGAGTTACGATTTAAAGTACCACAAAAATTTTTAAATTTTTCACCTTCTTTTTCTAAGATTTTTCCTTGTTGTTGCTATAGCTTTTAGCTTTGATATAGTTTTCGATGTTGGGGTTGTTGTTAAATTCGAAAAGTGCCTGTTTCCTTAATCTTACCCATCCAGAACATTCCTCGTCCCACCAGGGTTACCAATTTTCCGAGTTACACCACAGATTCTGCTTGGCATAGCTTCATCAGCCGCCGAGCACATGATTTGTATGAGATTATCATATCCATATGATGGAGAATCATTAGACATTTGAATTAGTACCCTGTCATAGTAGGCCTCCCAATCGAGCACGATGGAACCAGTTGTATGAATTATCTTAAAGTGGTTGTCACCCCCAATACTGATATCAAGGCAAGTGGGAAGGTGGTCACTATTTCCACAATCTTCATGGTGAACCATGTTGATTTTGAGGACAGCCTTTCACTCACTAAGGCCAAATCACCGCACTGGATTTGTGGCCTGGTCCCTGAAACAATGTATGTGATCCATCGTTCATAATTACCACCTCTATCTTGTACAAAGTCGGCTATAATTTTCCAGAGGTATTTCTGGGCTTATCCCATATGGGGTGATGCCCATTTAAGTCTCCCATTATAACAATATCTTGGTTATCCAGACCCTCATCATTTCTTCCAGTAATGTTCTATCCGTTATAATAGGGACTAGGTAGGGTAAATGTTGATTAGCGTAAGGATTCCAATTTTAATTGTTAAATATTGTACAGTATTTGAATTAAATGACTTTACCTTGTTAAAACAAATATTTTTTGTAATGCATGTGGCTACACCACCACCTCGCCCATCTGTTTTATCCGCTATAACATTAAAGGTGTTGAGGAAAAATTTTGATTATCTTTAAGCCATGTTTCAGTAAGGAGAATAATGTCGGGCTTTTCTTTACCACAAGGTTCACAAGGTTTTCCTGATTGGACCTTTATATTTTATGTTCCACTGAATGATTTTAAGATTCAATTTATTATTAGTGAGAGTAGGCATACTTATTTGAGATTTTAAAAGAGATTAATTAAAAGCAATTTATATCGGGAAGTTTTAAATAAAAGCACCAAATCAAGAAAAGAAGAAAAAAAAAAACAGTAATGATAAGCAGTAAGAGTAAGGGTTATCCCGAATCTGAGTCAGGTCCAGGTCCATTTCGGTTCCCAGACCCTGACGGACATTAGAATACCTCTACAGAGAGCTGCGATGTTCTTCCGTAGTGTTTAATAAAAAGTTAACGACCGTTTCCACATTAATGTTGTTAGGGTTAGATATGTTATTAAAATTTGCACTGGCACTAGTACTAGGCGTTGAATATTGACTTTGTTGTTTATTCAAAAATTGACTATTGTTTTCAAATTTGTAGACCTTTCCAACCGAGAGTTCGGTAAATTAAGTTTTCATTATGTATTTTTATCGTATCCTTGGAGAATCACTCTTTTTTTGGCAGGTTGGAGTTCACGGTTGTTGAAAGGATCTTTTAACGAAGTATTTTTAAATGCTTGAAGCGTCTTTGCGATGTTTCGATGATATCGTCAGAAGATCTTTGAGAAAATTGATTTTTTTTTGATTTTAGTTAGGAAATTGCTCGGGTTATAAACAAAATTATCTTTGGAATATATTTTTCTGCATGCTGCATTAGCTTCCATGAATGTAAGATTTTCAAAAGCCATTAATTCTTTGATATTTTTTTTGTCTGTTATATTCTGGGCATAATTTTGATGTCGACCTGTGGTCTTGTTTGCAAAATAAGTAGCATGTGGCAATCAATCAACTATTTCTTTAAGATGCTTATGATCTGCACAATTAAAACAACGTTCCTTACCCTTACATAAATTTTTTGTATGCCCATATCGTAAGCACTTTGAAGCATTGAGTGACAGGAGGTATATAGATTTCTATTTTGCACTCTAAGTTGAAAAAACGTACTGCTCTAGCAATTTTACGCCTCTAAAGTAAAAATACAGTTCCTAGGGGCTATAGGTAGTAATTTTATCTATTATTACTTTTCTATTTAATCTTCTGACGCCTATTATTTCGACATCGGAATCCGTCGCGCAGTTCTTTAATAATTCCTCCTCTGATATATCGTGATCTATTCGCCTACCGATGCCCTTGATGTGAAAAATTAAAGGGATAAAATTTTGTAACCAATTAGGCAATGCTTTATTGTTAACTAAAGCATTGGCAGCCTTGTATGTCAAAAATTCAATTGAAATTTATTCATGCCCTTGTTTGAAATTTTTTTAACGTCTAACAGATTTAAATTAAAAATATCCCTGGTATTTTGATATTGTTAAATTTACTGATATCTATCCAACTTTTTCAGTGGATTCCAAGTATACAAAAAACGGACCGTCTGTGGGAGAGTAAAAACCGGTCTCTTATCTCGGTTTGTTTTGTTATGTCGTTATTTTTAGGAGGAGTAAAGTGTTATTTATTTGGGGTATTATTTGGTTTAATATTATTTGGAAACTGGTATTATTAGTATGCTAGATTGGGATTCCCTCCTGTGCCATCCATGTTAACCCTAACAGAGCTATGCAAAAATGAAAAAAAATAAAAAAAAAAAAATTTGAAAATAATCGAAAAACCAAATTGTTCAAAGGGGGAAAATCAACAATGTAAGCAAGCTACAATTTAAAATTTTATATGCTCAACTTACCCTGAAACAAAACACAAGGTAGTTAGCAGGAGACAAATTCTTAGCTTCAGTCGGGGGAAGGTGCTAGGCAGAATGTGAAGCTCCATATTAATTTAGGTCAATTGTTTGGGAAAGATTGGTTATGTAAAGAATGTATTACAGCTTAAATACGAATGGTTTTTTTCAGAAACGTGGCTTACTTTATGTGATTTATGACGCGGTGGTGAGCGTAGATGGCTATCGGGGAGTTGAGCGGGGTCGTGTACAGGGTCGTGGTGGAGGAGTTTTTTATAATCATATAACATTGGAAATTAATTTTAAATGATATTAATAAGATTTTCGGAAAAACTTTATGTAGAGTTTAAGGTTGGTAACATTAAAACTATTTTAGGGGTTTTTAAAACCGCCAGGGGGTTCACTGATTTTTCTCAATTTTTATTGGGGTTTGAAAAAATATCTCCAAGCATTTAGTATCTTTTGACCAAAGCTTGGGGATTTTAATATACTCTAAAACTTTGAATCCCTTATACCCAGAGGTTCAATCTTATTGCAAGTACAGATCTTCATCAAATTTTAAAGAGCCAACTAGACGTAATCAATAGCACTTCGCTTATAGACCTTATAATTTGCTCCAATTTAAACCAGTTAATAAATTGTGGAGTCGACCCATCTGTTGATGTTTCTGACCATTTTTAGTCAAGTGTGAACTAAGATGTTAATTAAAAAACCTAAACCCTTTTTCTGTAACTTACAGAAACTTCCAACATTTTAATAATGATGCATTCACCCAGGATCTTCTTAGTATTCCGTTTAATAATATAATTTATATGCAATCTATTAATGATAAGCTAAATTTATTTAACTCATATATTTAATTTATTTAACAAACATGCTCTCTTGAACTGTCGATAACAAAGAAAAAGGCACCTTGGATTACTCCAAACATAAAGTATATTATGAGCCTCCGTGATAAAGATGAAAAGATATAATCAGAAAAGAACAACTGAAACATGGGAATATTACCGTCAGTTAAGAAATTATGCAAAGTCTGCTATTGACAACGAAAAAAAGCATGTCTTCAAAAAAAGCCTTATCAATAATCTATCAAAAAACCTGGAAGTCCCTTCGTGAATTGAATGTAATTAATTGTCCCAGCAAAAATATACCCAAATAGTTGGGAATGCAGGGACTCATTAATGACTTTTTTGTGAATTCTGTAACTCATCTCAGCCCAGACCCTGATATCATTTTTATTCTAGCCGTAAAAAGTGTGGTGTTTCGACTTTTCAGTTTAGAACAGTGACTATTAGTAAAGTTCGCTCTGCCCTTTTTCAATTAAATCAGAGGCCACTAGTACTGATGGGATAGGTTTATCCATGTTACTGAAGTGCTGTCCCACCATATTACCTTATATTACACATTAATAAATTCAGTATCGAAACTGCCACTTTTAGCTAGGACTGAAATGCTCATTTTGCTACCATTCTAAAAGTTGCACATCCAGAGTCACTAACTGATTTAAGACCTATCAGCATCCTCCCTACCTTTCGAAAGTTTTTGAGAAAAGTCTTGGACGATGAAATCAGAGAGCATGTTCAGAAACACAACCTTCTTCCTTTTTTCAGTCAGGGGTTCGGAGATCATAGCTGTGCAACTGCATTGTTAAATAACTGATGATATTGGGGCTTATTTCGACTGTGTGAACTCACAGCACTTGTTTTGCTTGACTACTCCAGGGCGTTTGACAAAATAAATACCAATTACTTTGGCCATCCTTTCATACCTCGGCTTTGCTGGAGAGTGCCATTCATCTCATTAGATTACCTCCAGTGGAAGAAAACAAGCAGTCAAGGTACATGGTGTACAGTCTGGATATCTAAGTGTTACCGCTGGCGTGCCCCAGGGCTCTATCCTTGGTCCTCTACTATTTGGTCTGTTATACATCTCTAGCTAACGTCGGATCTTAGTCACGTCACGGTACATCAATATGCAGATGACACCAGATTTATCTGTCATTTAAACCTGAGGATATCGTTGAGGCGAATCTTAAAGTAAATAGTGATCTTCAATCTTGTTTAAAGCCTCTGTAAATCACTGTTTGGAGCTGAACCCAAGAAATGTCAAGCCCTACTATTTAGCTAGGTTAGCAGGGAACGTCAAAAACATCTTTTAAATTTAATTGTAAATAATGAAACTTTACAATGCGTTAGTGTGGCAAAAATCTGGGCGTGGTAATTGATGTTGATCTAAGATTTTCTGAGCATATAGATAACTGTATAAAAAGCATATAATAATCTAAAACTTATTTATAAAACAAAGACATCTTTTAAATGAAAAAATCAGGAAAATCTTATGTGACTCATTAGTGCTATCGCACTTTTACCTTTGTAGATTCCGTCTGATCCTTCTCTGGTGGAAAGTGACAAAAGGCGCATTCAGCAAATACAAAACTGTTGTGTTCGTTTGATAGGTGGAATTAGAAAGTATGACAGTGGCGTAGTGCAAAACTAAGGGAGATTGGATGGATGAAAATGGATGAACGTAGGTTGCTTAATAGTTTAGTTTTGTATCATAAAGTTATTTATAAAAACTTCCTACTTATTTGTATCAAAAATTAAATTCAGGTATGATTCACATAACTTAGATCTAAGACATAAATACATAAATAACTCCTCCATTACACCGAACAACACTATTCGAGCGTTCATTTACCTATCAAATAGCTGTAAAATTTAATAATATACCAGCTAAAATTAAAACTCTGAACCCACTCAATTTCAAATAAAAGTGAAAACATATTAGCGTCACATACTTATCAAAGATGCTGATTATACTCCACCAACGTCAATAAAATTGTAATACTTATTAAAATTCTAATATTACATAATAGTAATAAGCATAATTTGTATATTATATATATACATACATATTAATAAATTGTTTTTTTTTTCTTTTATTAGGTTAGATGAGGTTATCCTCAACTTCGCCTTTTGTAAAATTTCTTTTTTAATAAAGTCTTTATTATTATTATTATTATTATTATTATATTCTTGCACAAATTTAGTGTCTTCCAACATCCCGATTGGTCTGTGGGAAGAGTAAAACCATGTACTATTACTAGTACTGGTATAGTATCAAGGTAAAACCCCCACCGTTGACAAGAGAAAGGAAGGTGAAAAGCGAGTTTACTTTCTCACTCCTACGCTTTTTCACAGGGGTCGATAGGCAGGGCTGCATTTAGACTGTTTAAATATAATTAGAAAAATAAATAAATATAAAAATTTAACAGATATATTTAATTTTTCAAAAACAACAATAATATTAATATATTTATTTTTAAACTTTCCACCCATACAGGAAACATATTTTTGAATTCCTTTGGTTCTTCATGTGCTTGAGTACAAAAACATATAACAGTTTGACCTCTCTTTTTTTTCTTTTATGTCGGCATATTTTTTCTGCAATTCCGTAGCTAATTTTAATTCATTCCTAAATGCTTCAATATCACAATCAGCCTGTTCTGTTCCTTTACAGCCATATTTCCAGTGTTATTATCAAGAAGAAATAGTGCTGAAAAATGTTTTATTAGTTATATGAAGCCTTTATAGGAGTTTGGGTAAACAGACACTGCCATCTGACAGAAAAACAAAAAGTCTTGTCTTGCCAATTTTTTCGCAAAGAGAATAGAAAAAGGGGGGAAAAAAACAGGTCATATCTCCACCCTCAGTGCGGAAAAGTGCTACTTTAAGCACGCAAAGTGCATGCGCAAAATTCAACTTTGCCCACGCTCTTTATGTATAGATAAGAGGTATCAAAAAAGCCTAATATGCGTCACATATATAAAATTGCATTGGGCTGTCTTAAACCTTTTATTTAATAATAAATACTAGCTTGGCAGTATTTGGTAGGTATCTGCAAAAACTTTTTTCGGTAATTGTCTCGAAAGTTGTCTGAACTCCGATTTTGACCAAATTTGGTATACGGGGGTTTTGGGGTGCTGTTTACAAATCTGAAAAAAATCGGAAACGTTTCGTTATCAAAATATTCATCATCAAAGTTGAAAATCAAACCTACTTCATTTACACTATATTCCCCTCTTTTTATACACAATTCTTGATTTTTCATTGAAGTGGCGCAACAATATTTATAAACACCTTATAAAAATTTTTTTTATTATGTTTATTTTACATCTTTTATCCATTAAATTGCGAAGTTTCACTTTTAAATGAGGCGGCTATGTTTGCTGAAAAATTCCCTAATGTATACATGGTTTTGGCGTTTTAATGTGAAGGTTTGCAATTAAATGAAAAAATCGGTAGGTATAAAATAAATATAAAAACAAATTTTTAAAAGGTGTTTATAAAATTTGTGTTCCAATTTAGTGTAAAGATCAAGAATTCTGTGCAAAAAGAAGGAGGAATCGTGTAAATGGGGTTGTTTTTTAAAGTTTGATGATAATATGTAAGAACAAAGTTTTCCATTTCAAAAATTTTTGGAAAAGTTGTCTAATCTCCGATTTTGACCAAATTTGGTATGGGGGTTTTTTGAGCGTTGATTACGAATCTGAAAAAATATTTTTTTGGCAACGTTTCGTTTCGAGATATTCTTCATTAAAGTTGAAAATCAAACTAACCACTATATTCCCCCTTTTTTGTACAAAATTCTTGATTTTTACTTAAGTAAGTTGTATTTTTATTTATTTCACACCTTTTTTTCAATAAATTGCGAACTGTTAAGTTCAAAGGCAGCAGCCATATTTGCTGATAAAATCCCTAGTGTATACATGGTTGCGGCCAATTGCGGCTTAAAGGGAGGTTCCAATTAAATGAAAAAAATTTATAAAATGAATATAAAAACATGTTTTTAAAAGGTGTTGATGGAATATTGTGTGCCAAATTAGTGTAAAAATCAAGAATTCGGTGCCAAAAGGAGGAATATCGTAAATAAGAATAGTTTGATCCTTTTCTTTGATGATGAATATCTCGAAAAGCAAATGTTGCCGAAAATTTTTTTTGATTCGTGATCAGCGCCTCAAAAAAACCCATATCAATTTGGTCAAAATTGGGGAGGAGGCAACTTTGAGACAATTACTTACCAAATTGGTATTTTCAGATTCGTGATCAGCACCCCAAAAAAAACCCCCTATACCAAATTTGATCAAAATCGGAGTTCAGGCAATCTTTGAGACAATTACCTATTTTTTCTTTTAAAAAAACATAATTACCTGGTTGAATAGCTGTATAAAGATGACTTTGTAAGAATGGAAATGGGGCAACTACATTTTTGGCTCTTAGTGGGTATTCAACTTCGGTAGCTATAAAACTACCAGTTATTGAATTGAAATAAAACAATTTTGGACTAAAGTTAGTTGTCACATTAATGCGAATAAAATCTAAATCAGTACCCTCAACCGTATTAGAAAATATATTTGTTTCATTGCCTTCTTCTATTTCATGAACTACATAATCTGACCAAATATCCTTCCATTTCTTTAGGTAATTATGTGATTGACGTTTAGTGACCACATTTTGCCTGTGTTCACGGGATGTTTGTGCACCATGCCAATACAAGAAACATTTTTCCCTTAGGGATAATAAGCAAAAAGCTTGCTCTACTTCTTAGATTCACTTTTTACATGGTACTTCAAAAAAATGAATTTCATCTGGAAAACTCCCCCTTGCTAGCAATAAATGAGGACTATTGGGATCAAATTCATTTTCTTTTCGAAAAAACTATATTTTGCTGAAAAGCATGAAAAAATATTGCCGCTCACTCCACTGAACAATTCGCTCAACGGGGCAATGTTCTTCTAGTGCAGGTGGCAAAGGAGTATAACCTTTTGCAGCATGCTGTCCTTTCCAGTAGTACACTAGCGATTCCTCCAAAAGTGTATTATCAATTTTATGTCAAAAAAACCCTTGTACTATGTAAGATTCACCATCAAAAAATATTCCGGTATGCTCTTTCTTGATCTTAACAAGCTGTTCATTCTCTTTTTTTCCAGCAAAGAAGGTTATTGGTTTTCTGAATTCGATGGGTTAAATCGTTGGCTGTTCCAAAGAAGGTCTTCAATTTTGTAAAATTTACATACCAAGTGGGCTCTGTAAATCTGGATAAAATGAGATTTTCAACATTTATATTATCCATTTTTTATAAATATATTAACCAGTTTATAATCTATTGCAAATCATCACTTATCAATTATTCCGATTTTTTTCTTTAAATTGTTGGTTGCACATTCATTGTTTAAAAGTTTCTTGTTTCTAAGATGAGCAATTTATTCACGAACTGTTTTTTTTTCTTCTATTTCTATCTTTTACAACGCATGAATTGATTAATTGATATCTGTTATCACAAATAATCTGACCTTGGCAACAAAAATGGTAATTGTTTACAAAACGGTTTTCTGCTATTTTTGGATTAAATGGCAATTTTTTCCCAAGGGTCCTCAGGGATTCAAATATACTACCCCGCAAAAGAGAAATTATGTTGAAATGAAAATAGTTTTTATTTCGTTTTTTAAAATTTAAAATTATCATTGATTTCTTCATATAATGCGAAAACTCCCTTTATGACAAGAAACCAAAATTATTTTAAGGTTAACCGTGCAGTGTTGCCAAATGGGGGGTTTTTCAATACTTCCCCGTATTTTTCCGTCTGAAATATAATTGGGTAAAATAAAAAAGCCGCTTTAGACAAATTCAAAAACTCTTAGTTCTAGTCAGTCATGGTAATTTTGGTTAGCAAAGCGGTTTTTAACTAAATATTTTTCAGAGAAAAATTAAAACTGGCCCTTGAACTCTTAAGTTTGTTTTTTTCTAAAATTTAAAAAAATACACATTTTTTTGTTTGTGCGCACGTAAATTCGTATTCCTAATAAATAACAGAAGGCAAATACTAACCATATAATAGTAAAATAGCAGAAAACCGTTTTGTAAACAATTACCACAAAAATAACAGAATCAAGGAAATAGGTATCGTCACTGCCGCACTTAGCACTTGCCGCTTGGTTTTAGTAATAATTTTAGATACAATAATAATATTTATTAGAATTTCTGCATGGCATGAGAAGAGTATAAATATTGGTATTATTTTTAGTATTTTTTTTAAATCGTAATCGTGGTTTCACTCTAGGACAGATGGTTCTGTTTTTGTTTGTTATCGATAATTCGAATTCGTGTCGTGACTATTGACTTCATAAAAACGAAGAGAAAAAGAGGCGATTTATGGAATTTTTTAGATCCCTTGGACAAGAAGCAAAATGTAATATATGTAAAGCAAATTTATTTTATAAAAGTAAATAAGTCTGTTATCTAATTTAATAATAAATATTATAATTATTTGTATTAAATTAATTAAACAAAAAATTCTGATAGCCGATAATGAGTTAACAAGATAAAATCCACATAAAATCCTAGTTCTCAGAATCTTAGTAAGCAAAAAAGAAAATAAACCCTATTATTATGAGTAGACAGAGTAGACCAAGTAGGGAGTAGACTGTAGACTAAACAATCTAAACATATAAACATTGTCTCTCCGGTAGCGTAGTGGTCAGAGCCTCGGCTCGTCGCGCCGGCGATCCGGGTTCGACTTGGGTTCGAATCCCCGCCCCGCCGGGGAGACATATTTAGGTAGTAGTTATTTAAAATAACGTCCGTGGTGGCACTACCGCGTTGTCTAAAAGGTGCTGTGAAATGCAATATTTGCATGTTTCAGTGCTTGGGCAGCGTTGACGGAACTGGGGCAAAAAAGATGGGTTAAACATCGAAAAACCCGGCACTCACGGTACCCTGGTACTTAGGAGTATATATGTATATGTATATGTCTAGTATATAGTATATATGTATATGCAAGTCCTTCGTGCGTTGTCACAAAGATAAAAAAAAATAAACAAAACAAGAAACAAGCAGTATAACGAAGGCCTTAAACGTGACTTACGTTACGCGACTTTAAGACTGTGATCACATCACGTTTAAAAATCGCGCATATTAAAAAATTACAGTAACAAATATCCAGTGTGATTAAAAAATCACGATATCGCTATCTCTACTTGTTTCTTTACACAAATATCGATCGATATCATATCGATATTGAGCATTGGTGGTTATATCTCCTTAAGTATTTGTCGTAAGGAAAATGTATATAACTCTTAATATAGATAATAAAAAGAGCTATATTTTATGTTTAATAAATTGTTTTGTATTTTTTTTAGTTTTGTTGAATATAAGCTGATTATCTTTAAAATGAAATGTCAATATCTCAAAAACTATAAGAGCTACTAAAAAAAAATTTTAAATAAATATTGTTTTAATATTACAAGATCTTTAATTTAAAAATTTTATCCTTTTTTTTTCCCAAAAGCAATAGTTATGGAATTAAAAAAATTTAAAACCGCACTTTTAATATAACATTAAAGTTTAGGTTATGTTTTTTTTTTTAAATATTTATCAAATCCAAAAAAATTTTACGGCCGTTTCAAATTTTTTTCATTTTTTTTTTTCCTTTTCCCCCACTGGGGCGTGCGGAAAATTTTATTATTTTTTTTTTAAACATTTTTGGCGATCAATAAGATGGCATTAAAATTTTTCTTCCAAGTGGTTTCGTTTTCGAAAACGATTATTCGAGGGGGGGGGAGGGGGGGGAAAATTCTATCTGTAAAAAAAAAATTTTTTTTTTTAAACATCTATACTACTGTATACTTTATTTTCGAAAATTTCCATAAAAAAAATTTAAAAAAAAAAAAAACGTTCGCCCCTAAATATCCCTTTAAATTTGGCATATTATAAAAGGGGGTACAAACAATCTTTTAAAAATACATAATTTTTTGTCATATAAAATTTCTTTTAGCTTTCATAGTTTTTGAGATATAAAAATTTTTAATTTTAAAAAAAAAAGTTATTATCTCCATAACTTTTACAAGATACAAAAAAAATTATATAACAAAAAAGTATTTTTTTTAAATCCCCCGAAAAAAAAGGTTTTGAAAAATTTTTTGATTGGACAATTACAAAAAGTATAAACAATAAACCTATTTTTAAAACCAAAAAATCGGCATTAATGGCATTGTGCTCTGTAGTTGAAAAACACCCATATGCTCAAAGTATGGATTGTAGAGATGAGATCATCCTCTCATAGCTGTTTTGTCAAAAAGTGACCCCAGACCAAGGGTAGTAAACTTAACAAGGAATGCTCGATTTTTACTATTTGTCCCAGATATAGGTTATGTTTGGCGTCACCGTTTGCCCATTTGCCCAGAAGGCAGATTTATTTTATTAATTTTTGTTAAATATTCAACTTTTTAAAAATATTTTGGATATGTACTTACTATTAGAACTGTAATGTATAATATTTTTAAAAATTAAAACTTTATATTACTTGTAAAAAAAACAAAAGGCAAAGGATTACGTCACAAATACCGAATTGACATTTAAATTGGTTTATAGGTTAAATGGGATCGAGCACTCCTTGTTAGGTTTATTACCCTTGACCCCAGACAAGGGTGGTTAACCTAACAAACTGCTCGATTTTTGCAATTTTTGTCGCAGATAAGGTTATGTTTGTGACGTCACCGTTTTGCCCAGAAGGTAGATTTAATTTATTATTAATTTTTGTTAAATATTGAACTTCAAAAACTAATTTGAATGTACAACTATATTAGATCTATATTGTATACCATTTGATAAAATTAAACTTTATACTACTTGTAAACAAAACAATAGGCAAAACGATTACATCAAAATGCGTCACATATATCGAATTGACATTTAAATTGGCGTATATGGGCCTAAAATGGGATAAAGCACTCCTTGTTAAGTTTCCACCCTTGGCCCCAGAATAGCATTCACAAAGAGGCGCTGGTGTAGTTCAGGGCCAAGACCTTGACCGCAAAGGGAAGTTTAAAAACAGCCCTCTGGAACACAACGCCATCGTAATTTGCTGCAATTTGAGAGCAATTTTTGTAACACAGAGATGAAGATCCTTACCTCTAGAATCCATGCCTCAAAGGACCGACAGTCATTACGCCAAGAACTGAAAAGAAGAAGAAAGTACCAATAACCTCATTTATTTATTGTTTAGGTACTGACGAAATTTTGCATATTTTTTAATTTAAAATATGTTGGAATACTTTTCTTTTTACTTGCAATTTTTGTTCTGAACTTTTTTAAAATGATTATGTTTTGACTCTTTAACGGCACACTAGTTGCAAAAACAATGGCTTCGAGAAGAACCAGAATTAAAGGTATTGCTAATATACCCCAACGAAAAAAAATAAGTCAAGAAAATACTGCAAGTAGTGATAATATTTTGCATGAGGAGGCTAAACCAACTCTCAATACATAACAGAAGAGTTAACTTCACATTTAACACCTGATTTAAATGTTAATACTGAGGTCCCAAGTGGGGAATTGCCAAAAAATATTGGATGTAAAGACAGTTACAGAAGAACCTAAAGAGCCTATAAACACTAGCAGTAATTTCTATAATAAATTGGAAAGTCCTGCAGCTACACAAACTTTTAATCATATCAATTTAGAAGAACCTGGGATTACTAAAGAAAATGTTAAAGATTGCATTACAAAAAGTGAAATTAGTGAAAATGATGTTCAAGTTTCTCCAGACAGGAAAATGGAGAGCCAGAAACTACAAGCTAACATTGTAAGAAGAAAGTTTTTGAAGCCAGGCATTAATATAAATGCAGTCAAGAAAAGACAACCTATAACAACAGATAATCTACCAGCTACTGAAAATCTTTCGTCTTCTGAGGCAGGTAATAAAGAAGAAATTTTGGATGACAATCAAGAGAAAGAAAGTGGGTTACAGAGACTACCAGCTGTTCGAAATGTTGCTTCTTCTGAAGCACATTTTAAAGAAGAAATTTTAAATAAAAATCAGGTAAAAGAAAGAGGTTCAAAGCCTATCCAAAATGAAAAAACATTTTAGATGGAAACCAAGAAAAGGAAAGTGGTTTAAAGCCTACCCAAAATGGAGAAATTTTTGATGAAAACCAAGAAAAAGAAAGTCAAGAAAAAGAGAAGTAGTTTAAAGTCCACTGAAAAAGTTGTAGTAATAAGTGAAATAAGAATACCCAAATATGAAGGTCATATAGCTTCTAAAGTAAATAAGCCTGTTTCTAAAGACACTGATCATTTTTAAATCAGAGGACTGATAATTCTGAAGTTACATTAAATGAGACACATTTGTTTGTAAATGAAGTTCCT